>JAODJX010000090.1:2411308-2439940 GCA_026776945.1 Isichthys henryi
TCTCCCCCCCTGCCACCTTCCCACCCACCCCCCCCCCCCCCCCCCCCCCCCCCCCCCCCCCCCCCCCCCCCCCCCCCCCCCCCCCCCCCAACGATTCTGCACTTTTTATTTTTTTAAATAATATTTTTTATCATGTTTATTGTTGTTTTGCAACCCTGTTGTTCTAACTTAATGGATCATGGTCCAACCTTATGGTTGCTTAAGTTCTTATTTTCTTTTTTTAATGGTTGCTTGGTTGTTTTTTAACTGGTCTTCATCAGTTTGTCGCCCAGGTTTTTTTCTTGTTCTCATGTCCAGAGAACCATAAGCAAAGTGGCTGATCTTATATTTAATTTTTTTATTATTATTATTAATTTTATTATTAAATGCCAGACCTTTGGGGTATTCCCCATTGCCGACTCTTAGATTGAGTGGCGCTTTCTGCTTCTTTGTCTGCGTTCAGCTGCTATACATACCTGTCGTGTACGATCCCAAAACTGCTGGAGAACTATGCACTAATACATGCAAGATCTCGCTACAAATAATCGTAAAAGTTCTCAGGTGGTAGCATGTGGTAAGTTTGATAGAGTACGTAGGTGATTCACTGCCTGTGGCGTGTGCTTCAGACCTGTGGCAGCATCCAGGATACCTGCTGCCTTATTGTTTATGCTGTGTATTGTCTGAAAACTTCTAGGAAGGAGTGCAGTGATGATTGGCTGGCGCTGAGAGTTGCCAGGGCCTCCCGTCCTGCTTTTTGAATGTCTCCTGCCCTTTTCAATCCACGTTTTGTTTGCCTGATTCATCTGCATGTTTCTATACATGGCTTCTCCCTCTCATTCCAAACCATCTGCATGACTTTTCCATTCGTGGCAAAAGCGGGCAGAAGTGCTGCCCGTGGATCTCCTCACCGCCACACAATTTTTTTCTGGGTTCTCCAGCGAGAGGCCTTTTGGTGCCAGATCTAGGTCGGCATTCTCCCTCTACTTTGTTACAAGGGTCAGACAGAAAATAAATACTGCCAACTACTGTATAAAGATTAAGTATTTTTTTTATACTGAAGAAGATTTGTAGGGTTGAGCAAAATGTGTCTTTCTGGTCCCTTTTCCTCCTCATTTTAGTTCCAGAATTGTTGGTCTAACACCACAAGAAAGGCAGCTTTGGATCTGTAGCTCTGGGTATTGACGTTTATAGACATGAGGCTGCTGCCGTACTGGAAACAGCGAGACGTCTGCACCGAAAGCAAGGCTACCAATGGGAGCCGCAGATGCAGTACAAACGCTGATCCCATCCACTGTAGCGAGTGCATTTGTAAACCTGACAGTACTGCCCGTCTTTGCTGCTCATGAGCAGCGACCGCAAAGCACGCTACATGTAAAAAAAACTGTGTTTCATGGCCGTGGGTCTCTGTTAAGCATCATTGTGTTATTACATTTTGAACTTACAAACAAATATTAAACAGATATTTTTACTTGTGTTCTGATTATTGCGTTAGCGACTTTGTCTACAGATCATGTTTCCGAAGAATATATTTTATACTTTTTTTAAATGGCTCGTGTTGTTAGATTTAAAATAAAACATCGCAGTAGCAAAAGACACTGTGAATGTTGTTTAATTTTCTCATTCTCGTGACTTCTCGTGCTGCCGTGCTCTCGGTTAGAGATATATTCAGCATTTGAAGCTGTGAATGATGGTAGTAAGGAAGGCAGATTCCACGCTGTACTGTTCCCTGTGCCTGCAGCTGTACTAAATATATATAAAATAAAAAAATACTCACACATAAATTTGCTTTTGGCATTATTTATTCTCCGGCGGTAATCCTGGGATATAATGTAGGCTATGTGTGCAATAATTATGTGTTTGTTTTGATGAGAAGGATATGAGACAGACAGAACTGCAGTACTTAAGGTTACAATGAGGCAAATCTGAGGTGTTTGTAATCGGGTTAGGGTTGATAACAAACACTCTTGTCTGTCCATCCTATAGCCGCTTATTTTACGACCGAAGACGTATCTGATCGTATTTGTTACTCCGTCTCTCTTGGATTGGAATGAAATGACCTTTTAGGAGACGGTGGCCAAAAATGACTTCGTCTTGCGGGTTAATAGCCTCAGTGATGTAACTACGTTTCCCAGCTCACTCCTGGTGTCCTCGTGATGTCACTGAATTAATATTTATTATATATATTTAGAATTATATATTTATATAATGCTGTTAACAGCAGTCAGACCTGTTATTAGCAGTCCGGGGCAGATGGAAGGATGACAGGGACTGCCGGCTGTTTAAAGCAGGAAACGTTTTATTCCGTACAGTGTGAACGTAGGAAGGGGATTAAAGGAGAAACGCTTACGACCGATTTGGAGGAATTACACATAACACCTAAAATATTAAGGCCTTTTTGATCCCGAAATCGAAAGGAGGAAAGCCGGTCGGAGCAGATCTTTCCGGACAATCCTTAAAGGAAGCGTGGAAAAGAACAGGAGATAATTTTCTTCCTTTATATGTCGTCTTTTTTTACCAAAATAAAGAAAATCGAATACTAACGAGCCGTGTTCAGCCGCTCTTTCAGTTTATCTAGGGCTGCTCAGCTACGTTTGTAACGAAACACTGCTGTTTGGACAATATTTGTAGTTTTCTATTGCATTTCAATAGGCAGCATTTACTTCCCGTCTCGTTTCAGAAGAGTAACGGGGATCATCTTTTCCCGAAGGTAAGAGGGCACTGTACTGTCTGTCAGTCAGAGATCAGTAGTGTTTTAACGCAAAGATGACATGCTGTGGGTCCGAAAAGGGTGATGCCGCTCGCGCTCCGGCCCCCCCGGAGAGCCGGTACTCGCTGTTCTCTTTCCGCTTTAGTATTTCCCGTCAGATCTGGCACCGGGAGTTGGATGGTACTATGATACTATATAATAATACCAAAGTACTATAATATTCCACTAACCGATAATAATAAGGATACATGCTTCATTTAAAATTTTTGCCTATTTAAATCTCAGAAAACAATCGTCAAACATAAGGAACTGGGTGGGACAATTGATAAAATCGTAGATCATAACATTAAACAATAATGTCTAAAAACAAACGAGACAAATATTACGGTATTTTCCTACCGATAAAGTAAAGGGAACTTGCGTGTTTTGCATTGTTCCCTCGGATTCGATGATGGTTCCTTGGTTTTTATCATATTTAATTAACTTCTTTGATAAGAGAGGAGACTACAATGATAAACCACACCAAAATAAAAGTAATAATAAATTTAGCAGGGGTGTCACAAACATGACTGTTCTGTTCGAAGTCTATTTAAGGAACTCCATCTTAGAGGGGGACCAGCGTGAGATTACATATACAACTATTTGACAGAGGAAAAAACAGGTGACAAAAGCTATTGTTGTGGTTTTTATCCAAGAGGTTATGAGAAGAAATCATCCCGAAATCCATTTACAAATTCAGCAGCTGTAAATTGACAGTGTCATGTTTTGACATGCATTTGCTCAGCACTTCTCTCGGAGGGTTTAAAATAGTGTAGTTAATGCGTGCAGATTTTGTTATCATATTCTGTTTGTAAATGTATCCCTTATTCTCAAAATAGCATTTGCACATTTTTTGAACAATTCGGGAACAGACTCAGAGTGACAACGAGAGATGCAGAACCCTTAAAGATGTGTATCATCACAGTCTCTGTCCTCCACAGACATCAAAGCCCCTTTGAAAGGGAGCTGGCTCCCTCAGAGAACTTTTAGATGCTTGCACAACCTTGCTGCCATCTTTGAGGTGCCAAAGTTGCTGGTAGAGAGCTGAAATGCATATTTGAGTGGCCTTTTCAGCATATCTTGCCAAAGGTTGATTTAGCTCTTTGGAGATTCACTGGACATTTGCTTTATGTAATCTTGCCATCGGTCTGCTTTTTTTTCTGTGTTTGATGCCCCTTCCCTGGAAAAGGGTTTGCTCCAAAATTCTCCAACTAATGACTCTAAAGTTCAGGCATTTAAAGTGATTAAGGGCAATTAAAGTGACCATTTTATAGACTGTTTATCCTGCCGGACAAAAAGAAGCTTTCGTGAACAACCTGGAACTTAGTCTAAACCCATCATGGTCTAGCAGATCCACAGTGCATGCAGACATAAAGTACCAACCATAATGAGGTAAAGAGAGTATAATAGCATATCTGTCGAGGAATTTAACTCTTGTTAGGCTGGCATGGAGTCGGGGCAGTACATGGTATCTGAAAGTGGCTAGTAGCTGATTTCAGTTAGAATATGACCTGTGAATGTCATCTTCCCATAAAGATGGCAGATGTCAGTGAGTAATATTTCACTGTCTGGGATGAGGATCATCTTCATTCTCATTCATTATGGGCTCATGCTTTCTACTGTCGCTACAAATTTTGCACACTTTTCACACAAGTAATGCACACTTTCTGAGCACTTTTGTTGCTTATTTTAGTCATGCATTATTGCGGCTGGGGTGCACAACATCATGTCAGTTTACACTGGAACACCAAATAATATTTTGCTGTATACATAGTTAGTGAAACGGCAAATGAGCAGAAATAAAACTATGAAAGTGTCATATTTGTTTGTTTGTTTGTTTTGAGGTGGGCAGCATAGTAGCTCAGTGGGTTACACTGTTGTTTCATACCCCTGGGGTTGAGATTTTGAATCTTGCTTGGACTTTGTGCATGAAGAATTTGCATGTTCTTCCCATGTTGCAGTAGTGTCCTCTAGGTTTCTCCTCCTGCAGCCCAAAGTCATGCACTGAAGTGAACTGGCATCCATAGTTCATTGTGTGTCCCCAGTTGCGGACTGGCATCCCATTCAAAGCATTCTCCTGCTCAGTGCCTAACACTGCTGGGATAGGATCCAGGCCCCAATGACCCTGTACTAGATAAGCAACTGAAAAATGGATGAATCTGTGAAACTGAGAATCAGTTGTGAAGGGAGGGAGTAGTCATGCCATATGGTGCTGGAGGAGAGCATGATGGCTGACGTTACATTCATGATGTCTTTGTCTTTCCGATGGCTGAATGGTGACTTGGGAATCGCTGATATCATGTTGCTGTGTTGGATTTGTCCTTATACACTAATGGCGACTCCAATTTGGATTTCATGTACTGGAAGGAGGTGAGGGTTCTTCAGTGAGGAAGCAAGTTTTCAGGTCGCCCCATGACATCACCAGCTGATAAGTTTAATCTTCATAGACATTTTCGACTAGTAACCCAGACAGACCCAGACAGTATTGGGAGTGGATATGGGTCTGTTACGACACGAGTGTTTTGGGTTCGCATTAGGGGGTGGGAATTCCGTAAAAGCATTTTGATTGTTGTGAGTGGTGATTGTTAGCCAATGAAAAGCTGAAGAAGAACTCTGATGTCACTTTGCATACTGATCAATGTAGCTGACAAGTCTGATTCAGTGTCAACATCAACATAATAAAATATCAGCATGCCAGTTGAGATTTGGGTATTGACTTCCATAAAGGACATTACTAATGATAAAACTGATACCAACTCTTATTGTGAACAGATGCAGGATTATACCATGTAATACTGATTATTCTGGAACAATTATGATAATAATAGTACAAAAACAATAGAGATCGAGCACTGCAGGTGCTCGGACCCCTAATACTGCAATAAGTGCACTAAGTAGTGTTTTTGCGTATTGTAAAGGTAAATGTGTTTGGGAAGTCGCTTTGTTCATTTTCAAGGTCTTTCTGAGTTATGGTGTTATAAAGACCTGTCTGTTTCAAAGAGGTGACATTAAAAACTGATAAACTGCAGTGGAGGAAAAGGACATTTTTTACAAGGTTGCTGTTAATGTTCATTTGCCAGTTTCCATGGTAACAGTTTTTTTTTTCCTTACTTGAGCTCACAATCTTAATAGAAATTTTACACTATGTGGAGAGAGTGATGGAAGAAGAATTACAATGAAAGTACATCCAGAGGGCGTCACCTAGGGGAGCTGGGAGCTGAAACAGTGTCAGTCTTTATCCCACCTTTTTCCTTGGTTAATGTTGTTATTTCTTATCATCCATCAAATTTGACTTCACTGGGTCTTTTACTTCAGTAGAAGAGAAATGACTTAAAACCACTGAAAGATTACAAGGTTTTATTTTTTGCGTCATGTTTGCGTAGGTTTCCTCTCGCAGTCCAAAAAACGTGATTAGGTGAATATGTGTCTCTGAATTGACCATAATGCACTACTGTGCGTGACAAACGATAGCCTGCTTTCCTGTTCATGGCGTCCACATCACTGTGCAGGGAACTTCCTGGCAGTAGCTCCAGGTGCACTGTGACCTTGTATTTGATAACCGCTTGTGCAGAAGGGATGATTGTTTTATTTATCTATTCATTTTCCATACGGACTCATCCTATGCAGAGTGACGGAGGTCCGGAGCCTGTCCCAGAGGCTAAGGTCACAATGCAGGGAGTAACTCAGGATGGGTGCAGCGAGTAAGGGCTCAGACACAGAGAGCAAAAGAAGAATTTACACTAGAGTCTGAGTTTTAAATTTCTAATTAACTCTAACTTTTTCCACTAATTACTACGCCGGAGAAAAAGACAAACAACCTTTGTAAACTAATAACTCAGAATGGGGCAGCAACCCATCACAGGGTGCACACACAGTTTGGTAACCCCAGGTCACAGGGCGTGTTTTTGGACTGCGGAGGGGGGGACCCCGTATCCTGCAGGAGAGCCCGTGCGGAGGGCATGCAAACCCACCACATGCAGAGCCATGGCACATGGGACTCCATGAGACTGCAGCACCCACCCTAACTGTTATGCCTTTTCATTTCCATACAATCACCCAGTAGAAGAAATATTCAAATAAATAGTACAGATTCAGGGGGATTTCAGGCTACTCAAGTAATGACTTCCAGTATCCATTTGAATACATTTTAAGAAAAAAACATATCCATTGCAATTGATTTAGATTTGATTTCTTCTTGGGGAGTTCATCAGTAGTTATTTACTTCTGGGCCTAATTAGCTGAAAAGCCAGGACATTGTTTATGCCAACAACATGTTTAATGTTTTACTAATAATAATAATAGATTAAAGGCATCATGCTATCAGGCTAATTACCTTATTTATCTTCTGAATATACAGATGCATTTGTGACCCCCCTTACAAATAGTCAGTGCTATTGTTTCAGAGCAACGCATATTGAAATTTAAAAAAATCCTTTTTTATTTCCAGTACAGCCGCACTTCTTTTAAAGCTGCTATACCACGTCTGTCAGCATGTCTCTCTGCAGCAGAAAGAGGTTTGCGGGAAAAAACAGGACAAGCAAAACCTCTGTTACTGTTATGAACATGTTGTTCTGTTCTGGTGATTTAGGTGGATACAGTGTAACTTTGATGTTTTCTTCGAGCATTTTAGAAACACGACATGCTGTAATCATAAACCGTTCCAGTAAATTGCCTCATTAGTGATGAACACCAATCAAACCAGCAAGATAAGCTTTGATCTAAGACATTGAATCTTACAGACATTGGTTCTTTGAGCATCTTTTTGTAAATATGGACCATACATGGTTGGACGGCATAACTAGTGATCAAAAGATTAAATATTAGCATAAAAACTAGCCTAAAATCCCAACACTCTAGCTTTGTAGAGTGCACATTAAATGTCAGTATGGCATAAATACCTCTTAAAAAACCCTTCTTAATATGAATAGCGATTATAAGACTTCTTAAGCAGTACGAACTGGGATTATCGCATTTTGTCTTAGTATAGGGTGAATTTTACACAACAGAATTTGCGGAAATCTAGCAGCGGAAATGTTTCTTTTTAAATTATGACTATTCTGTTCAATTGATTAAATGTGTAGGTCTTAAACATAAAGGGGAATTTCTGGAACCAGTTTTAGGTCAAAAATCAACTTAACATGGCGCTTGGAATACTGACATGATTTCTTCGCATTTTGTTGTGCTGACTGTCTATCCGGTGTCTATCCCCCCAAGCCCCCCTCCCCACAGACCAGGTTACATGGACTCCCCAACGACATTCGGGCTGCAGAGCCGGTTTGAAGAGATGGATAGCGGCTTGCCCTGCCCTGGCCCCAGCACCTTGGATGACGAAGTCTTCAGCAGTGACAGCGCTGACAGCTGCGACAGCCTCCACCCGCCCTCTGCCCCCTCCCTTACACGTAAGGGCTGTGCAGAGGGCCGCTGTCAGTTAGCTGGGGGGGGGGAATAGTTTACTCTGTCAACAAAACAACAGATAGGCCATGTTTAATTACAGCAAAATCTAACAACAATCAGTCACAGAGAACCTATAAGTTAACACAGATTTTATATTCAACTATACGAGGTTCTAGCTTTTTTAAAAGTGAGCTTGTTCTGTGAGAAGACTGGAAGACTCCACTAGAAGCAGGCATAGCCTCTGCAGAACAAAC
This sequence comes from Isichthys henryi, assembly GCA_026776945.1. Classification (NCBI taxonomy): domain Eukaryota; kingdom Metazoa; phylum Chordata; class Actinopteri; order Osteoglossiformes; family Mormyridae; genus Isichthys; species Isichthys henryi. Next base: position 2,419,682 of record JAODJX010000090.1, read on the forward strand.
CCAGTTGTCCATCATCTTAAGGCTGTTTGCTCTAAGCCTTTATAAAGGTGCCCTTGTCCCTTTGTAGCGGTTGGCAGCACAAATCTTTTCAGACTGATGATGGAGAAACTCTCACTAATGTTTGCAGGCCATTTGTTAGGAGCTGGGATGAACTCCTTGTCAGTGTTTAGCCAAAGTGTTTTCCGGGTGCAAATTGTCATATGGAATTAAATATGTAAATAAAAATGATTCATATTTTTTCCCCCCAGACAGCTGCAAATGTCAAATAGTTGAGGTTGGACCTTGCAGCACAATGTCTTAGTGTAGCTGTCAACATCTGCTGAACATTTCTTCTCCTTTATTTTCCATCTTTCTCTTTATATGTTGGTGTTTGGCTAATAATGCGAGTTGACTGTCATACAGCTGGGTGTTTCTTCCAGGTCGTTCAGGTCTAGTGCCTTGCGTGAAGCTCTTGCTGCAGATACTCTCGTGAACCAAGAAGTCCTTAACCTGTACACCGGTTGCTGTTTTGTAGTTATGCACATCCATCGAGTAACATCCAGTTGTACTTACTCCCGAGGTCCTATAAGTGCCTTAATAAAATCGAACGAGAGACGTCCGAAGCGGACACAGAGAACGTGACTGGATGTATTTTACCAGATGTGCAGCATGCAGCAAGAAACCAAACAAACCGATTGCACTGTTACAATAGAGGTTTAGTTGGTGAATGCTATTGTATCTTATATTGTACTATTGGACTTACGTCCTTGTCAGTCACTGGATAGCTATAGTTTGAATCAGCTGTATTTCCCATTTTGTCCTTCCCTCCTCCCGTGCATATCTCTGTCAACCCCCCCCCCCCAATCTTCCTTCCCCGACCAGCTGCTTCTATCCTCCGGCAGCACAGATTGCCACCCAGCCGGAAGAGCGTTCGCTTCGACGCAGTCACCGTGTACTACTTCTCCAGGCGTCGGGGTGTCACCAGCATGCCCAGCCAAGGTGGTCGCCATCTAAGCATGGCTCCTCGCCACAGCGCCGTCCGCCACTACACACTGGGCGAGGTCACTTGTGAGCGGGACAATGTGAACCGGCGTCTTCTGCGCCCTGTCCTGCGGCAAGGAAAGCTCCATGCGTGCAGGAAGAAGGTGGGGCCTAAGCGGTAACAAGTGGGGATGTGGACACTAGGATTGTACGTTTAGGTCAGAGTCAGCCAACCCTGCTTCTTGACGACTGCATGGCATGATGAGTTCTGATTGGTGTATTGAAGTTATGTTCTGGCCATTATGATGCTTCCTTGATCCCTTCAAGAATTGAAATGGTTTGGTCTAGATGATCAGTTGAATCTGGTAGTTCCTTGTGGGCTGAACCAGTAACTCTAGTCCAGTGCTGAATAACGTTAATACAGGACAGAAGCACTGACTGACCAAGATTGGCCACTATTGATCCAGGTTCAGAAAGCAGGCCTCCAGTCTGTCTGTCACTCTTGGTTGGAGCCATTATTCTCACTGTCTGTGCCTCTCTCATAACCAGCTGATGCGGAACAGTGCTGAGGTCAAGCCCTTGACTGCTGAAGTCGTATCCAGAGAGGACATGGATGGGCAGGGCGTGGGAGCAGATGAGCACTTCCTCCTGCGAGCTGGGTCCAGTGTATGGTCACGTGATGACTGCGGCTGCAGCCAGACAGCTGTCACATGCCAGGTGAGGGGTGGAGATGTGGGCAGAGACAGGGCTGTGGTCAGGGGTAGGGCATGGGGGGGACTTTCGGAAGGTAATTTAGCCTTCAGTCTGCGCCCATTGCTGTTCAGTACAAATTCACACAACGTGAGGTCTTATGCACACATTGAAAATCAGCAAAGCTTCCCTTTTTCATTCTTAAGCGGCACTTATGCTCCAAAGTTTATACTATCCTGATGCATTCGCATTCTAATTGTGACTAAATTCAGTTCCATTAGTGTTGATGTGAGCTAGAAAGGACACCACATTAACTCTGAATTGCCCCAAGTCACCCTAAGACCAGGTGAAAGAAGTGTAATGTAAGGAATAACAATTGCAATTTGTGTGAGCCTGTTTTTAACAAACGGACCTGTAGCCTGACTAGTGTTATCTGCTACGTGAGATTAGGCCGCAGATCAGGTAAATTGTCATTATAGCAAATTTTTCATAAATGTGGAAGGTACTTATGTCAGCACCTCCTCCCCTGATGTCTGTGACATGTCCAGCTGAGCCAGACATCTTTCCCCTGCTGGAATTCATGTGACGGCTATGCAAGCAGCCCCCTTTTTGCACATTCCCACTGCCCTCAGTCCTCCATGAAGAAAACGCAGCTGAGCGTGGGCATGGGAGGGGGCTGTGAGGAACTCAGTGTATCGTCTGCCCGCTGTCGTGCATCTGCTATCGAAGGAGGACTGCAGTCCCACCTTGTGCCTGTAGGGGGCACAGAGGAAGGGGTCACAGTGGCAGATCATGAGGTCCAGCGGGACACCCTGGCGCTGGAGAACAAAGCAGCAGTTCTGCACCTTCAAAGCGCTGAGGAGCTAGAAAGGAAGAGGGAGCAGGAGGAGGATGAGAGCAGTGGTGTCAACCAAAGACTATGCCTTTTAGCCCAGCCCCTCATGGATGGGCAGGAGGACCAGGGAGTGGGACCAGTTCACATCCAGGAGGGTTTTCCACCCGATGCCTCTGTACTCTGCTTTACGGAGACTCAGGCGTGTGCCTCAGCTTTCTTGAATGAGTCCCCCACTATGGTCTACTACCAAATAGGCATTAAGGAGCCATCTACTTTGGTGGTCTCTGACCTCCATGTAGAAGAGCGTAATGAACAGGAAGTGGTGGGCAAGGCTGTTGATGGAGATGGTGAGGGACAGGTGAGCCTCCCACAGGATTTTAATGAGAGTCCCAGGCTTCCGCTTTTGGGAGGCGACCTGGGAAGTGAGAACGCCCCCCCTCTCCACCCAGTGTTCTTTCAAGAGTTGGAACGTTTACCTCCCGAAAATGTGATGCATTCCCAGGTTTAGGGACCTGATATCTTGCATTGTTTTGCACAGTAACCCAGTAAAGCTGGTTGCCAACCTTAGTTATAATAATTGCTGATTTGTGCTATATTAAGAGGGTTTTAATGGAACAAATCAACTGAGGGAATATCCTATTTAAAATAGATCCACTGTCTTTCGGTGTCCTTGACAGTGGGGAGTGATTTAGAGTCATTTGGTTCTCAAACTGAGATCATGCTTGTTGAGATATCTGAGCTAAATCAATCATTGGGGCCTGTTCAGATTCATTTCGGGCTTCAGCCCCAAATGCGGCAACTTAGTAAAGCCTCTGTTCGATATTCATAAGCACAGTGACTTCTGTAGATTCCTCAGAGGAGCCATCAGTCTTACCTCACGTTGTGATATAAAGCCCAGTCCACGTAACAGCATGGCGTATTTATTGTGTGAGAAGCACAGTATTGAAAAGTGTAAATTTTAAGACTGAAAAGAGGTGTGTGCAATTTGCAGTCTTCTGACAAGCTCTGATAAACATATAAATCCTGGAAATACTTGCCGATTTTTTCCACGTACTATGCGATGCTGGCATAGTAAAGATACTAAAAGAATGTCCTTGTTCACTTAATATATTTTAGTGTTTGTGACGGCTAATCCCACATAATTCTGTACAGAATTACCCTAAAAAGGACTTTGCCACAGTTACTCTGTCACAGTTGAAAAATTCACAATTTAGCAATCCATGTTACCTAAATGCTAGTGACGTCCATTATTTCATGCAATGCTTAAGAACAAAATTATTTCTTTAAGTGAAATTCTATCTCAAACAAAAGGTTGGTAATATGAATCGCGCAATTATAAGTAACATTCTTGACATAATGATATGAAATTCAAAAGAGGTTTATAAGACGAGGCGAATTTAAGAGTGATATTTATGTGCAGTTACTAGACTATAGAAAACGGTGAAGTGTAAAGCTTACAATAACCTTAAGAAAGTAGCTATTTTTCACACATTTATTTACGATTAAAAATCGTGTGCACACTGTGTTTGTTCTGATTCATTGTGCTAACTAAATAAGGAAAGTCTACCTTGCCTTCTGGACTTTTTTCCAGTTACTGTAATGAGTGATTGACAAAGTTAAGGTCATTTTAATCCAGCACAGAATAAAACTTCATTTGAATAACTGTCACTGATTGTAAGCAGGTGCAATTCATGTTTACATTTGAACTTTTTCTGTCATACGGTTTTATACATTTAAAATAAATTGCATCATTGGCAACAGTCTAGATGTTCAAACATGAATCTGCGATGATTTAAAAATCATTTTGGTGGTATGTTTCATGAGCAACGCAGGTGTTTGAGCCACAACAACTGATCCGATATTTGAATCCACTGCCTGCGGTCAATACACATTATGCATGTGTTGTTAAACTGAACACATCATTGATAAAGTAAAAGTTCTGTTAGATAATGTAATAAGGGAGCTTAAACTGGCTACCTTGGCAGTGAATCTATGGAGTTACCGTATTACTCTGAACTTTTTCATTCGTTTTTCTTTTTAGTTTTGCTTTGGTAACCCGACTTAGCATTTCCGCAGTGTACGTCTTCATGGAAGTTGTTAAGAAACATTTCATTTGGTTTATTTTATTATTGCTTGCAAAATAATTATGTCCAGGTTCTTATAAAGTAATGAGGAGCATTGCTGGTCTAGATGACATACAATAAGTGTTTTCTTCACTTCATTTAAAAATGTTAGTGCAACCTTTTGAGAATAAAAATAGTGTATGACTTACATTGTGTTTTGTTGCAGTAAGCTATTATAAAATATCTTAAACTGATGTTCTTAGAAGTTTACAATGGTTTGAACTGTGTCATCATAATGTGTCTTCTGTGAGTACAGATGCAAGCCAAAATGTCATTTGCATAAATGAATCTGAAACCCTTTGTGTGAAAATATAAAAAAAATTCATATCACTATGGGATATTTCTAAATGCAAAATATAAAACCTTGCTGTTTTTCATTATGTATACAATTATTCTTATACATATATATTTTTTCGTTTTTTAAAGTAAAAATCTCTGGCTTTTACATTGTGCCTTTTTCTCTGTTTGCTGACTGTTAAAATGTGTGCCATTTAAGTTGTAAACACATCTCACTGTGTTGGGGTGTGAAGAGTCAGTGATGTTCACAAAGAAGCAAAAATTTCTGAAAAATGTCCTTTTAAAACGTTCGAATGCGCATGACAGCACCACACCTTTGCGGCATAGGGAGCAAAGTCACAGGAGTGATGCAGCACCAATCGGGCAAAGAAAATGGATGGATGGAGATCGTGCAGGTTTCCATGTCGTAACTGAGGAGTTATGACTTTGGATGACTGGAATTTTTTGAAGCGATTTTAAAACTCTTAAAAGATTAAATTTAATGACATCTTTTCAAAGTGTGTTGTGCAAATACACCTAGACCTACAAATTGTTAAGTAACAGTCATTTGACTAAAGCCTCCTGATGCATTGTATCTCGGTCTAGATCTACCCTGAAGAGATCTTTGTAGCCACTCTCTGCGTGGTTCTGCAGTGGCTCTGAAAGTCATTTGAAAAGTTATTTTTGCTTCTTTGAGTATAACATGAATACCCGATTATCTCTCTTCAAAAAGGTGACCTGATTCAGCACACAGTCCATCGACTACGTCCTTGAAGGTTCTTACCTTACTGTATGAAACAGTACCAAAAGCAAATAAATAGCTAAAAAAAAATCTAATCAAATGCCTCTTTAAACCTACCACGTTGTTTTAAAGGTTGCATTGTGTCTTAATGAGTGAGATGGCAATAGTTTATATTGAGTTTAATTTAATTACCTGGGGTTGCATTGGCATCTCTAATTCTCTAGAATAAGAATCTTGCCTATTAGCCCTTTCAAGGCTGTTTTTGAAAAGAAATCTGATCATGCCTTGGAAACAACTATCTTCTCAACTGATCTGAAGTCACAAAGTCTTTGGTCAGAGTTATTAATCTGCACAAAATGTGGTTTTGTTTATCCTTCCGAAGTTTCTTCCTGTTTCTTGATTACATCTCCACTGCTCAGAGAGACAAGATGCTGGTTCTCAGTCTTGATTTGTAAGGTTCCAGACTGGTGTCTGGTATAATCCAGTAGGACTGCACTCAATAGATCTAAATGTGGCATTCTGCCGTAAGTGTGCGAGCAGTAACACCTACCCCAGTGAATTGTCTCAAATGATATGTTTTAATCATATAGACATTTGATTAAAAACAGACTGCTTTACAAAAATCTTATGCTTTATATAAGAAGCGCAGCCTTACACTTCCTGAGCTGCTATTGCTGCCTTGGATCATAATAAGTCTGGAGTCATTACACTAGATTAGAAGATGGATAGATGGAAAAGAAAGAAGTGTTCAATTGTTCAGCTGTTCAAAGAAGTGCACTTGTAATCGAAAGATTGCTGGTTTGAATCCTCAAGCCGCAAGGAATCACTGAGGTACCCTGAGCAAGGTACCTCCCCCTAGCACTGCTCCCCGGGCGCTGAATTAGCTGCCCCCTGCTATGTCACAATGTCACATATGGGGTAAATGCAAAGGACAAGTTTCATTGTGGTGTGCCGACAATGACTACTCACCTCACCTCATTTACTGTTTGATGTCTTTGTGTAAACACCAGAGGGCAGTATTGTTGCGAATTACTTGGCAGCTTTTATGGGAAATTTTGCGGCGTTAATCTATTGTGAAACACATAAAAGCTACACAAATTTTCTGTAAAATAGGACGGCATAATTGCTGGATGTAAAATGATAGATTTGAGTTACTACATATTGTTTCACTGTCTGCACAAACCACATTTTCCCAGATAAATTGCGCAATGTGTTTGCAGCCTAAGAAGGTGTTTTCAGAACCATTTTGTTTTGTGCCTGCCTAACTTCATTTTCTTGCTCACTTTTTACATTTCTTTCCATCTAAAGTGGGAAATACCACTATGGAGTGGACGTGTGGAGGCTCAGGTAGCATCCAAAACCGGCCCCTATACCCAAGCAGCTTTAAATGGAGATGCATCAGGCATCGTGCCACACCTGCAGATAGGAGAAAATGCACAAAGGTGAAAATCTCTACCACTCCTAGTGCTGCCCCATTGTTATATTGAGTTATATTATGCAATTTCAGAAGCCGGGTTGCCAGCTCTCACCCATCTGGTGTGACACTCATTCTTTCTGACTCTCTGATGCAAGAAATCGTACGGAAAATGTATATTATTCCATTATAAGCCTAAAATTAGCTACATCCAAAATGTTGGGGTAATTTGCAAACTCTACAGACTATTTACAATAAAACTGTTACGTACATGTAAATGCGTGTGCAGACTTGTCTGTAATGGAGATTCGGATGCCAGCCAGCTGATCAAAGTTGGTGACACTTCAGAAGGTTAATTTAAGCCACTTATTTCCATTACATCTACACCTCACGCCACAATAAATGGGCTTCATTCAAATCAACCCCATGTTGCTGTCCTTTATATAAAAAGGGAGGTTGATTCACAACAATGCATCACAATGACCATCCTCTTTTAGCATATCGGAATGAAAATATGATATGAATTACATTTTATACAAGTCAAAACTTTGGAAATGCCTTGAAAGTCCATGCCATAGATCGCGTTTTAATAAAATTTTAGTTATATAAAGTGTCCTATTTTTGTCATGCAAACACGCGTTGACCCATTTAAACCTGTACGGAACATTTATAATGAATACAAAAATGTCCAAATCAAAAAATCTTTTAAAAAGGCACATAATAAGTAGAAATCGAAAAATTCAAGATTGGAATGAAGGTCTAAACCCCAGGAACACTGACCTACCAAAACCTCATTTGACCTCAGGAAGTGGAAACTTTCTGTATTATTTCTCTGGCAGTTTGTCAGGATTGTTTTTCCTTACGTGGGATCTGAGTCACATACAAAACTGCCACAACAACTATTTTTCTTTCCTCACAACAGAAGGAAGTGCCACAGAGATGAGTGAAATGTGTTTGAGCTGGCTGAGCAGTTAAGACTTGAGGTAGGGGAGAGGGAAGAACTGCATATTAATAGATGCTGGTCGGAGTCCCAGGAGAGAAGTTTATGCAGCTAAACAAATAAGTGAAATGAAGCAATAAACAACATGCTGGGTCCGCGTGGGAAAGAGGAAAAAGTGGGGTCAGCATTATCAGAAAGCTATTGTGCATGCAGGATTCTCAAGGCATCATGAACGCTCTCTTAATGGCAAAAAGGTTGATTAAGTGGCTGCCGTCTTGCTGTTCGCTGTCTGCTCATGGTGACGTGTCAGTCTGTATTGTGGATAGAGGCGCTGTGCTCTCAGTCTCCGGTGGGGGACCGTGTGTTCCGTGACATTCTGAAGCTCTTCTTGTGCAGCAGCCGTGGAGATTCCTGCTCATGCTGACAGTAGGTTCAGTCAAACTCCATTTTTATCCCTCAGGAAAGCATGACTAGTTTACTGGAAGCAGTGGTGTCAAAGGGGCATGGATACCCCGGCAGGTTCAGGGAACCCAGCACTACAGAGGAACCGCAAAACCTTTTGTCGGGGCCCCTGGCAAAATCTACCCAAAGGGACCCCTCCCTCCAGGTGAGCAAATTATATACAAAACCCCAAATCAGAAAAAGTTGGGACGGTATGGAAAATGCAAATTCAAATACAGTGATTCAGAAATTTACTTTGAATTTAATTTCATTGCAGATAGTATGAACTGATAATATTACATGTTCTGTCTAGTCAACTTCATTACATTTGTTAATCCATCCATCCATTTCTGCAATTCAGGCCAGCAGCACATTTAAAAAAATAAAACAGTTGGGACAGGGGGCAATTTCGGAGTAATAATGAGGTTAAAAAAATAAATAATGATGTGATTTCAAACAGACGATGTCAACAGGTGATTGTACTCATGATTTGGTACGAAAGCACTATCCACGAAAGTGTGAGCCTTTGAGGAGCAAAGATGGGCAGAGGACCAACAAACGTGTGAGAAAATTAGGGAAATGTTTATTGAAATCTCTTCAGATCTAAAGTGCCCACTCAAGTGGGAGGCCCATGGTGACGGGGGGCTGGATTTTCTAGCTATGCCTCTGAATGACAACCATGGGCTGCTAACAGGTGTGAAGAACATGGGGTGCTGTGTCTGATGCTGTGTCTGATGCTGTGTCTGATGCTGTGTCTGATGCTGAGTCCTGTGGACTTCTCTGTCAGTAAGGCTGAGCGCCAGAAAGTGCCTCGCAGCCAGATTCCATCCACGGCCCCCGCTGCCTCACATTGGTGGAGCTTCTGGGTGGCTTCTGCCTTCGTGCTCCTGGCGCCGGTAACTTGCAGTCTCAAATGCTTAAACATTTTTTTTTATCTTAGTTGGAGTGAAAATGGACTCCATCAAGTCTGGACTGAATAAAAGTCATAAAAACTGGGAATCTAATCCAGGTTTGAAACGACCCCCATGGTAACAACTGCTGCTTGCTAAGCTTCCACCCCACTGGCTCCTGCTCATGACCCTGAATGTGAAAAGACATCAATTAAATGATGAAATGCTGCCCTATTTGCCCTTTGCACAAACCGGAGTACAGCTACATTTCATCGCTTCTTTTCATTTATCGCATCTTGCTTTGAGACACACAACAAACACAGGTGGGCTGAGCGCCAGCCCCATTTGCCTGAACAATTGAAAGTGGCCCTTTTTGATCACTGACGATCAGGCAAAAGTCTCTGACTTTCTGTGTAGATGTGCTTCATGCGTTTGGCCCCTTCTTTGTGGGTCTGCTTTCGCACCATTCTGCCTTCTCCCTGTGGCTTTCCGACAGAAAAGATTTTCTGTAGTAAAACAGATGATTGCATTTAGTTGCATTTAAATCTTACAACTAATGTTTGTTCCCAGTAAAGCACATGCCAAGGTGAGACTTGCTCCTGTTTTTTGAAACGTTGCATTTTTCCCCAAAAAAAGACGCTTCTTAGGAACCTCCATATTAATGAACCTTGGTAGTGAAATCCTTAACTAGATTTTTCCTCATAACTTTCAGATATAGGAACCTTGTCAGTATGGATGCCTTGGATTTAACAGGAACCAAACTATGCATGTGCTCAGACAAAGCTGGACTTCAAACCAATATTTCCTTGCTTGCAGTAAGAACATGCTGACTTGTCCAAGAGACTTGTCCATAGTTCCCGGAGAAGTTCGTGTTGGATCTGTACCATGTTTGAATCACACAGTGAGCTGTACCACAAAATAGTGTCGTATATAACATATGAGGAGGCGATGGGGAAGTGAGGAGATGTATATTATTTATGGGTAGGGAATAATGGGGGAGGGGGGAGTGTATAAAAATGACCCCATGGACATTTTATTTTGAATGTCATTACCATGACCAAAATTATTAAGATTTGAGGCAAAGCATTTATTCCTTCAAAAATCCTTTTTTTTTGTGGTGAAGAATGCTAACCCCCCCCCCCCCCCCGCCGACCAAGGCCCGTAACCACCATGCATAATTGGGAAGACTGGGGTACATCCCCGGCCCCGTGAAAGTCTCCTTTGCAGAAAAAAAAGCATTGATTAGGCATGAATATGTTGGAAGAACTAAGTACTACTGCTACCTGCGTTTTCAGAGGCATACAAGTGGTGCTCCTCCGCATTACTCGGCACAAACTGAAGTCCTTCCCCGGGCCGAATCTTAACCTGACATCTGTTGCTAAATATTTATGATAAAATTCACACCAGCGTTTCTTGCATAAACATAAATGACACAGTGCTGTCTCAGTGCCCTCTGAAGTGAAGCTTCCTACTAAGAAAGTGACAAGAAAAAAACACACAATATAAAAACTCAAAAGTACCTTATTTAAAGTGAAAGAAAGTGGTGATTAGATAACATGGAAGCAAGAGGAAGAACTTACTCTCTGCGTCATCCACATGAAAGGGCTGTTAGCACAGGTTTGCTGTTAATCCCTGTACTCAGACGGGTTTAAGATGCACTTGCTTCTTAAACACGAATTACAATCTCCCTTTGGCAGACAGAAGGGGGCGATGTTACCTGCCAATTCACTTGATAACATGGCATAATGTCCTGGAAAATGGGTTCCTATATTACTTGCTGTGCTCTTTGTTTAAAGTCATCTGTGCCAGATAGGAACAACTGTCATCACCGACTGTTAAATTAGAAGTGGCTTTGTGGTTCCGTACCTGACATTTTTAAAAACTTAATTTCCATTCTGGGTCCATTCAGGGTCTAAGACTCGGCATTGTGTAAAGGCTGCTTGAAAGTCTGCCTGAATTAGATCAGCATATTTCCACTTTAGTTGACTCCGATTAAAATTATAGTTGTTCTCGAGTTCTGGAAAGAAAGTGCAGCATGTCGCAATGGCTTCTCTAGACTGGGGGAAGGAAACAATGTGTCTCAGTTGTACAGTAAAATTCAGTTATAACGAACTTCAAGGGACCTGGAAAAACAGTCTGTTATATCCAAAGTCTGTTATATCCAGAGTTGCTGTATGCCCAGAACACAACTACAGGACACCATTTACTCATGCCACACCCCAGCAGACACACTTGTGGTATAGATTATATTGTACATGTAGTAATCCTACTGTACCTAACCAGATGCGTAACTATTAATAATCCCTACTACGTATCTGCGTTGGATATCACGTGGAGCCTGCAAGTCCGTAGCGAACAAAACTACAGCTGGATATCACCGGCACACCACGCGCCCTGTAGGCGGAGCCTGTGCTGAACAACAGCATGTCTTATTTTGTACTGCCCTTGGTAGATTCGGTCGGTCATTATTTAAATGAATTGACTATGTCTGTGTTCATAAATTTGCCCATTTTTAATAGATCACCAACCAAAATGGCCACTTCCATTGGTGCTTTTTTGCTTGCACTCTCACATTAATCTGACCCTTTATTGTTTTGATATTTTGGTTCGACATAATCTTTTAATTTTGTAGCTGCAACCCAGCTGTGAGACAAGATGAGGACAGACAATGTCTGTGGTCAGTGCTTCCAGTGCTACTGGTGTGTCTTGTAACCAAAACGTTTGGCTATGCTTCAGAATATGGACTCAGAACATCTAGATAATGTTTGTCAACTGTCAGAGCCGAAACTGGGTAAGGCCGCACGATCTGAAGGAGACTGTTTTGAAACCGCAGGGCTTTAGAGGCTGCAGCTGAAGTCAGACTCTCACGGGAGCAGAGGAATTTGAGAAAGCAGGGGACACTCTGTTGTGAGGGGAGACGTACAGGGAGACCAGACAAGGACAGGTGGCATGGGGTAATTAGCTAGTTTATCAGATATTTTGAAACTGGATACTCTGAAGTTGGAGGCGAGGGTGTAAGACTAGTCTCTGCTGGGGGCCAAGAGGGGAACAGGGATTAAGAAAGGAAGAGCAGCTCTGGCACAAACATTCCAAATACGTGCTGAATACTGAAGTACGTAAAAAGCTTAAAAGCCTAATGTCTCTTAATTTCCTAGTTTGCGTACTTGTTTATATGAAATGTTTTCTTACTCAATATCCAGATATAGCTGTTTGTGGTGTGACTTTTGGACTGGGTGGAGTGATGGACTGGGAGTTCTGTACAGTTTGCTAGCCTGAAAACTATCAAAAAACTTTACAACTTCACTTTACTTATAGAATTCAAAATTGTCATATGGACAGTAAGTAGTCAGAGATGCAAATCAAACAAAAAACGCAGAGAATTAGTGCAATTATGACAATTAGTATGTAGACACGGTGCAATGTACATTGTGCAATATAAACGTAATGGGTAACACTTTACATGAACTGCTCCTTCATAATGCATTTATTATGTATTCATAGAGCATTCATAAGCAGCATATAAGCATACCATATCATACTAACATATTGTAACAGCTTTAATATATTTTCTGTGGGAGAACGTTACCCATACAGATAAGGCTGTTGGTGCATCAAGAAATGTATAAACTCTGACTAGTAAGTGTTGTTTTGAGTTTTCACCATGTAAGATGTGCTTGTACAGTATAATTTGTGTGAAGTTAGCCCTCTGCTTTGAGCAAGAAGAGTATCTGAAAAGTGTTTCTGGGGGCTGGGGTGTGTTTGTATGTGTGTGGGGGGTGGGTGGCACTGATATTATCCCTCATAATTACACAGCTTTGTTTTAAGACTGCTCCTTTTCTGACAGCTGAAGGTAGCCTGAGGCTGTGTGCCTGCGACGTGATTTAAAGCAAACACGTCAAGGCAGCTGCTTTCGTGCTACGAGCTGCATGGTGACAGTGTTTTTCATTTAAAAATGGATTTTTAAAGCTGTCTTTTTACAACAGTACATGTAGAATGTCTTTGAAATTGTAACTTTTTACACTTTTGCTTTGAGACACAGCTTGGAAAACAAAAAATCCTCCATCCTAAGATAGTGTTTTAAGCAAACCTTGGTTTTCAGGCCTGAACCTGAGGCATTTTGTTCTGGGGATGTTAAAAGCATAAAGGGCATGAACATGAGATGAAAGCAGGGTGAAAACAGACACAAAGGGAAGGGATACATCAGCGGAAGTTATTCGCATTGTTCTCTCATTCAGGTGTACTCTGAATAACAATGCATTATGTAATAATGCTGCATTATGTAACAACACAACAGAATGTAACAAATTGAAGGATGATAATAATTAGAATGATGATGATTAAGATAACAGGGTAATGTTGCAATATAAAATTATTTTGTAGTCTATAAATTTGTAACATTTTGTTGAGTTATTGCATAATGCAGTGCTATTACATATAGTGTGACAGCGCATTATGTAATAACATTGCATTTTTGAGATGAAAATTTGTTACATTTGTCAAGTTATTATATAATGTGGCATTATTATATAATGTGCTGTAACAACCATGGTTCTAGGACAGCCTCCTTTTCTGGCGGTCCTTCTCTAAGAGTTTTAGGCAGCTCTTGACCTGTCAGACTTACATGGCAGGCCAAGCACTCTGGGGATGAGCTAGTAACACACATCTGTCTCTTGAAGTTGTAGACCTTGGAGGTCTAGCAGCTGTGGCTGAGAATTCTCCCTTAGTCCCCCCCAGATGCATCACAAGCCGGGGGCATTCAGAGCTGAAGCCCCGAATGAATCCAAATGAGCCCACAAATGATTTGTTTAGCTTAAATGTTTTAACAGCCATGCTCTCACTTGTTAAGTCCAGCGCTAGTAGCAAATGGTAATACTATGATCATTGTAACTTCAAAGAGAGATACAGAATTCAATATAATGACCCTTGATATCTTTAGATCCTAGTAACACCCCCAGTCTGCACCACTGTCTGACCATGTGCGGTCAGCGCAGGATCACGCTGTGAGAATTGCCTTTGTACAAAATGCATGGGCATGCTCTCCTTTCTTCACAGGTAACCTGGCTGCTCCCTGCGCACCATTGACAGTCTGGCTCTCCCAGCCTCTGGTCTTTCCACTTTCCACATCTCTCATCTGTGATAAAATATGTTTTGTAACGCTTAGTCTCTTTTTGCACATTTCTTTAACATTTATAAACAGGTCCCATGAAATTGTGACCTCTTTCATGTTTCATGTTTCAATGCACAAGAAATTTGCATGGAAAAACATGAATCAAATTAATCACACATCCTCCCGCCCCTCCATAACTGCCTTCCCAGGAAAGGGTGACAGTCAGTCTGGAGCCTCTCCTTGGAAGCACAGGGCGCCCACTCACATGATGGACAAAGTTCACTTCAAGGTATGTTTTTACACTGAAGGGAAAAAGTCACACAAGGGGAATTTTGCAATCTGCATGCACAGACATTGGAGTTGTGAGGGTGTGCTGTTAAACCATCAAGTCACCCATTAATTAAAAATATTCAAACGGAAATTTTATATATAAAAAATGTATTTGTTGATGGATTAAATGTGGTGACCTTTACTAGACCAAAAACAAAGAGAAAAAAATAAGTATTTGTTACTAGTAATGGTACTTGCTTGCAATATCTTGGTTTAAAATTGTGACGTTCACCTAAAAGGCCTGACTTCATCCTCTCAGTTGAGGGTGGTACTGCTGGACCCCAGAACCACCAGTGCTAATGAGTTTCAACTGTGACTCTCCCTGGAGAATTTAATTTACAGGGGGGGGGGGTGAAACTGGAGCAGGAGCTCTTTGGTCAGCGCACTTTCAAATGGAGTGAAAAATGACTCACAAGGAAATGCGTTTGTGCGCATTCTAGCCTCTGTTTTGCCCACGTTGCTTTGCAGGCACTAGGGGTGTGATCGTAAGGATGGGAAAGAATTAGATAAAAGGGTTTTTAGCTCTGGGCCCCCTGTCGTTATACTGAAAGCTCCCATCTAATGTCTCATCTGCTGAGCCTTTGAGATGGATCGACATGAAATCCATTCCAGGTCCATCTCGGAGTGTTATACAGGGTTGCATATGCCTTACACTGTCATCTGGCACTGTTAGGGTTCAGAAGGATCAGCTAGAAGTAGTCAGATGGGCAACGTGCCAGTTCCGGGTATTTGCCAAAGTGCGATGGAATCGTCTGTCCTCTTTTGGCCCCATGTTGGTGCCTGTGTACCAGTGGTATTTGCATTCATCTCCCATTGGTGTCCAGCGGTTTGTCTACCCAGTTGCCCCAGACATGCTCTAAAATCAATTGCACCTCGATTCGGTGCACGTGTGCAGCTCCGCCCCGCCGGTGTGCCAGAAAGACAGCCAGCCCAGATTAAAGGCCGCAAAGCCTATCCTTCACCAAATGCTAATTAAGTTCCCCGCGATATTTCTCTTGTTTCTGCTTGTTTCTGCCCATTCATTAACACACATTGCCCCAACACAGCTGGACAGGTGACGTCACGTAAGGAAGACAGGTAATAATAGCTGCTGATTCTGGACAGATACTGTGATGTTGTTCACGTGCTTCAAAGCCCTAATTACCCTCTAACCGCAAAGGGCTGTCATTCTAAAGTTTTTCTTCAAAGGACACTGAAGTGTAAACTACAGAAAAGTAGCTGTTGATGGCAGCGTCTTTTTCATTAGAAACTCAGTGAATGACAGATGAGCAGGGAGGGGGACAGGTAGGGGGAGAGCCTCATCGCTACAGGGGAACTGGTGGTTCTGTCCTTTGAATAGACCTGGTGTTTTTGTTTAGTGTGCTGATATGTGTTACTTGCTAAAATAGAATGTGTTGCTGTTTTTTCTCCTACTCAGGTAAACTCAGGTAATTGTTTGTGCAAAATGTGAAATTTACATCAAAGCATTTGCTCCATATTTAATCAGTGTGCAGCTGAAAGCTATGATCCAGAATCCAGGCGGCACTGGAGAGAGTTTTATATTGGGGGAGGTATCTTAAAAAATTAATTACAAAGGTCTGGTGTTTGGGGGTGGGAATCAAATCAAATTAAATATTGGGGGGTACATGTCCCCCCTCTCCCCTGGTTCCTACGCCCTTGATCCTACCCTAAACTGCTGAAACCGAAGAAACTTTAGTTTGTTAAGGGACACATTTTTGTGAAGGAAGTATGAATAAATAGACATAATGAGCACTGGATGAGGTCAGTTAGGAAGAAGAGATGTGCAGGATTCATGGACGATGCAAGAGTTGTCCGGCATGAAACTGTGCCCAGAAGTCTGGCTGAGTTCAGGTCAGAAGGGTGAGGATTTTAAGGGTTATGAATTCCTATGACGGTAGGGAAGACATGGTTAAATGAGAGCCCAGGAGAGGGGGCATATGTGGTGTCACACTGTGTTAATGACAGCGCACGACCACCAGCGGAGATGGAGACCCTGGACCTGCCTCTGGGCCTCATATACATGTCTCCCCCCAGTCCCACCTCTTTGTTAAGTTATATTTAGTTAATTCAGATTAATGGTAGCTTTCAAACAATCTGCCATGGTTTCCACCAGCAAGTCTGTCTTGTGGCAGGAGACGATTCACTTTGGTCCACTATCTATTATAAGGTAAATGTGAATTATATGCAAGTATCAATTGAGGCTTAGGCTTGCGTTAGCCACCTTGCTTTTGTATGCAGTTTTGCAGTGAAACGGCTCTATGATGAAATGCATCTGGACTGGCATGCTTGTGGTTTGGATAAATAAGTACCCCAAAATCCCTGATTGTTACATTTCCTTGTTTGCTTTTGTTTTGCAATAATAACAAACAAACGAAAAAAAACCCCAAATGAAACCTAACTGTAAGACAGCTTTCAAATGTAGTAAATAAAAACTAGCTGATCTCAGTCAGCTACATGCCTTCCTCTATGAGGCCAGTGAATATTCACCTTACACACAAGCACCACAGTGATCCTTTGTATGGTCGATTCTTTACAGTGTCACCTATTGATGGGGAGAAGTGAGGGGGGCAGGGTGAGGGTTGGTGTTCTTAATTATTGGTCCTTGTTTCAGGCCTTTTACAAGCAGAATCTCTTCCTGAAAAATCCATTTCCTTGCTGAAACTGGCAGACAGATCGGTGCAAGGGGACACCCCTGTGAGTCATGCACATGCATCGACGCCGCTCACATCTGGTTCCCATTGCCGCTATTGAGCTCCGTTGAGGTGGAGGAGGGGAGGCGCCGAGCCACGGCTTAAGTGCAGGGTCTTGCGCTGACTTTACTCTGCTTTTGAGAGCATTGAAAAAAAAGTATGCTGTCCGACAAAGGTGGCCCAACTGTTTGGAACTGTTTACCATATGACATTCAGTTTCACGTCTGCTTGTTTGGTCTGAACTTTAGAGAAGCTGTTGTTAACAATGTTTACTATAAAACATTTGGATGTGGCAGTTTCTATTGAGTGGCTCACAGGTAAAGGAATCATTAATGTTATCGTCCGTCTTTCAGCGTCGTCACACCGCTCCTTTATGGGCATCAGATGTCTGCAAGCAATAGTAACAATTCACCCAGCTGCCTGCGTGTGTCGTGTCATTCCGTGGCGTGACCCCTGCTTTTAAATCTTAGAGATGTTAGCTCCAGGTGTATGGGGGAGATGGGGGGGGGGGTCACATAAAAAAGTAGACCGGTAAACCAAACTGTACCGTCATTCCCTCCTGGTTCCACACTCAAGGCCAGCAGCACTTTCCTGCTCCAGCGTAGAGTCTAGGCCAGTTGATGAGTTTTGTAGACGGTCTTTCGCACAGTCACTGGGCTGTTGGCATATATAGCACTACAGCAAGCTTTTCATCAACTGCACTAGAGTGTGACGGTTAGGGGAGAAAAAAAGACTCAGAGAGCATGACAATGTAAATCCTTTCAGCTGCACTGTGTTTGCATTTGGAATCAGAAGCATATGTGTCTAAAAGCCTCAAACGATGCCCCCGCCCCCTTTTTTCTGTTTGAATGCAAGATCCATATTCCATAATCGGGGGTCATGATTTAAGTATGGTTATACTCCACCCTCACTGGGTTATGCATGAATAGGGTAAAAAGTTCTGTAATTGTTTAAGAAGGCTGGCTTTGTACTTTGTAGCACAATGGGTGTAAATTCAAATCATGGGAGGGGGCAGAGATGTCAGGGTGGTAAACAGCCAGATGTAGCAATGTGCAATAATGTAGCCCTGTAAGATATGTAAGCTAAGTAAATGAAACACGTTTGCAGTCAGAATGGACAAGGTCTGTTAACAGAGCTGTGTCTTTCAGGATGGACTCAGCTGTACCACAGGAAATGGTCCCCTCCCACCACTAAGGGGTGCTGTCTGGCCTTCCTGAGACTCAGTACGGTGCATACCTGTCATATTCTGCCCGTCATCTGTCTGCCTGACCTTCCCATCTCCTCTCCGATGTAGCAGAGGTAAACTTTAAACTGATTTTTAAGCAAATACCACATAATCTTTCAAATAATCATTGAAATCGCAAAGCTTGCTAAGTTTTTTCCTTTTGACGCAGTAAGATGTCTCAGACCAAGATCCAAGCCTTCAATGACTTCTTAGGCACAGCCACCAGTAATGTGTCTGTTTGCAGGTAGCATGTCGACCTTGTCGAGAAATGTACTTACTTCGGTAGCGACACTCATGTCTCTAGTTACTTTTCCTATGAAGGGGGGTAATGAGGTCGCTGGAAAGGGGTGTGTGGTGCTCCCGATATCTCTGCAAGAGGATGACGGTCCAAGTTTTTAGTGTCCTGGTGCTCCCTGAAGACTGGAGTGAAGACTGGACTCCTTCGGTACTGTATCTCTTTGGAGAATCCTTGGGTATCTCTAGTTTGACTTTGTGTTGAATGAGCGGTTGCTAGAGGAGTCCTGAATAAGGCACATTACCTGCATTGTGAAGGAGTGTCAGTTACGGCACTACGGCCATGTGGCGCGTTTCCCTGAGGGTGATCCAGCTCACAGGATCCTCATTGCTGGAGTCCCGAATGAGGCACATTACCTGCATTGTGAGGGAGCGTCAGTTATGGCACTGCGGCCATATGGCGTGTTTCTCTGAGAGTGATCTGGCTCACAGGATCCTCATTGCTGGAGTCCCGAATAAGGCACATTACCCGCTTTGTGCCTTCAAAAGGGAATTTTCCATGGATTCCATGGATTGCAAAGCGGTCATTGAGTTTATGTAATTGTTGAATCACAACTCAGAAAATGTAGCAGTAAGCAAAGTTTATTTGTGACTGCGTCATGAATATAAGTTTAAACAGAAATAACAAAGAAGAGCAGAAATATCAAAGTATTAGTGACTAAGTTGTATATTTGCAGGGCTTGGTGGGGAATGGTAATAGATGACTGCTGAAAAAGTTAATCTATCGCAGAAACATCTGTAAGTCCTTCCAGCATCTGCATCTAGAATGATTTCTTAGTCTCTGGTCGGTATTTTGGCAAAATATTTGCATGCTTTTCAAGAAGCGAGTTGAAAATGAAAAGGAGACCTTTGAAAACGACATTTGATGGTCCTGTAACATGTTTAGATTAAACATGTTACAGGACCATCAAATGTCGTTTTCAAAGGTCTCCTTTGTGGAAACAATTAGCATCTGATATAAAGACTGAAAAATGTCAATTTCTATAGAAGAAATGGAGACTATAATACAACATCTAAATACTTTCTGGGGGCAATTATTTACGACAGCAACTAGAGAAGAGTTCAAGGCACTGCTGGGATTAGAACCTAGGACCTCCCGTTTACAAGACATGCGCTTTAACCAACAAAGCCACAGCACCGCCTGCTATGACTCTGGACTCATAGTTCAGGGATTAAGCAACTACTAAACCAAGTAGCCCGACAGCAGTAGATGGTTATAATGAAACCGATTGTGCACTCTTCATTATTTGAGTCACTGAAGACTCCCCTGCTGCTTCACTCAGTGGATCGTGATGGTGGCAA
>JAODJX010000091.1:0-32994 GCA_026776945.1 Isichthys henryi
TTTTAGAGTTAAAATACTGGAAGAAACTTTTAACGTCATCCTTAGCTTCCAATGCAATCATCCTTTCGACATTTCTTAACTCAGCCTGTAGACTTAGATATTCCTGCTTTATTCTGTCATCATCAGTTATTTTCCATTTCTGGAACAAAGCTCTTTTCCTCCTTACTCTATACTTTATTTCCCTAGTAAACCACCTAGGTTGCATTTTCCTAGAATCCTTGGCCAGAATACTTCTTGCACATTTTTTATATTTCCACTTTATTTGCTAGCTATTTTTTTGTGTGTGTTTTTACTGTATCAATTTATATCAAATGCTACAAATCACTGACAGATGTTAATAATGGCATGAAACAGTGATGTCATGTCATTGTGTGATGACATCATCATGTAATGACACAAACTGCATCATTACGTAGACTACTCCATGTGATTGGCCATCTCAGTGAAAAATATGATTATAATTTTGTTAGATTTGTTTGTTCATTCGGCATTCAGAGAGAGCCATAAATGCCGCACTGTCTGTGCAGTAATTGTATGTACATCTGTGCTCTATGTGCCTTGCTGCTGTATGCACAGGAACTACCCCCTGGGATCACTAAAGTTAATAGAATCTAATCTAAGATGCCATCCCAGTAGCCATGGTGAACAGTGTTTCTGTTCAGTGACACCCAGCACAGTGAGCCTTACCAGTCCGTTCTCCCCCAGGCAGTGCAAACACAGATCCCCTCCTCTGCCCCCCATTCCCATCCGAATAACCAGAGAGAGACCATGGATGCATTAGGCCTTTTAGTTCATAATATCAACATACTGTACAGTAAAGATGATAAAACATGAAGGCAGGTGGCTGCAGAGAGGGGTTTTCCCGGCTGTCAGCACCTCACAAGCTGCCTGTAGCCTTCACCTCTCTCCCGTCCTTCTTTCCTGGCCTGCCTGTACTTCTCCACATAGGCCTTCATCAGGTTGGCCACCTTGACCAGGTTAATCTCACCACTCCTCCTGTGGGCCAAAGTCAGTCTTATTACACAGGTAAACTTAGGTTTACACAAGCAGTCACTCACACACGTCCTAGTCTCCAGATGCCCCCCCCCCATTTCCCCAGGCTCTACTTCTGCCTTTATGTAAGCAAAGTTTAGTCCACTACAACTGCTACAGTAGGAACCCCCCCCCCAACCCAACTTCTCTCCCTTCATCACAATCCAAGTCCTTGGAGGGGGGACAGCATCTTCTTAGGGTGTTTCCTACAGCAGCAGTTACTGTCTCCTTAGAAACATAACTGGAAGAATACTTGATATACTAAGACTATCCTGCACGCCAGCCACAGCTAGAATCACTCATTGTCCCTTAGTCCAATTGTCTGCCCGTATCAACACTATTTCAAATTACACACACGAGGCAGCTCTCTTCAACTCAACTAAACTCTAAAAGGCCCTGGAAACACAGCACCAAATCACAACAGCTCCTCGAAGCAGGTGTGGGTACTCTCTGAATGGTCTTCCGGAGGATCTCCTTATACTCAACCTTCATGATGTCCTTCTGGTAGAAAAGCTTCATGGCCAGTTACACTGGCTCCACAGCCCGTTCCTGCATGTGAAACTTCTTTGTGTACCACAAGCCTAGGAGCTTCAGATGTGCAGTTAAGCCTGACTGGGACTCCAAGCCACAGGGGTGCTATGTGGCATTGAACAACTCCGGCTCAATTTTTTAGGGTTGTGTGTGGAAGCAGGTGCACCAGGTTGATTGTGATCCTATGAGGGGAGTAAAGGGATAAATAATATATATATATAATAATCCAATACTAAAACCAGTGGTCAGCAAACCCAAATCCTAATCGATTCAATGACTCCACACCCAGCCTCTCATTTTAGGCAAGAGGCAGTTTAATTGTACTTAAAATAAATGTTTAAGTGTACTTAATTGTACTTAAACCCAACAGGTCAGGTTCAGGGATGCCCTCTGCCACCACTTCAGCCTCAAGAATTTCGAGCACTTTCCTGCAGACCAGAGTGACAGAACACATCATTGTACCATTATGGCGGGACATGGTGAAAAAGGACAATTCACATTGCAATCATCAATAGGATTCAGAAACATAGATGAGAGACACACACAGGAACAAACATAGGAACACAGGAACAGAATAAGGGCAGGCAGTTAAATACACGTGAAATGGGGAACAGACAAGGGACAAGTGCATGCCATGACCAATTAACCAAGCACTGAAGACTAAAGAACCAAGACACAGGTCAGAGTAATTAGATGTGTTGACCTTATAAAAGTGTCTGGTAGTATCTTAAGGATGATGATTACCAAATGTATGTGCCCCTCATTTTGGATTTAATAACAAACCTTAAAAAGTGTGCAGTGGTCACAAACCTTGTCGAATCCTCACCAAATTTTATATAGATGGTCTTCAGACAAAACCTCAGGAAAAGTATCAGATGGATTTTATATCTTCAAGCTGTGAATTCTGTTTGCTGAGTGCATAGCCATACACTTGACAAAGTGACCTAAAGTTTCCATGGCAACTATGCCCTTATAGTCTGTTTGCCCCCAGTTATACTATGCACTTTTTTGTAGATTCTAAAAAAAGAACTAGACTTTACAGGACCACCTTTAGCAGCGATCACAGCTGTGTGTCTTCATAGGTTTTGTGGGTCCTCTGAAGCTTTTTCAGATTGTGGCTCCCTGACGCTCCCCTTTGAATCTGAAATTCAGCGATGGTAGATTTATACATTACTTTCTGAAAGCTCTGTAACATGAGATATCCCTTTATTATGTTGTGATAATTTTTTTTTATTCATCTTTTTCCAGAATATGACCCCTACGTATGGCGCAAGTTACTGCAAAGCAATAATCCACTGCATCTATGCAAGCAACTTTATAAAACAGAATCATCGTCACAAGATGGCAGTGTTTCAACAAGTTAGAAATATTATTTTTTAGAACGCCCTGATTTCAAATGTAATCTTTTTTTTTTTTTTAGTTTTTTTTCGGCCAAGTTAAATGTCATAAGTAATCTTTGCTATATTATTAAATATTTATTGTATGTTCCATCTATGATCAGCATGTTCTGAAGGTCGCGACATATCATAATACTGTATAATACATACATGAGTAATGCAATGTACTATAATAGCTGTGTTTCCTGTCTTCACTGCCTATAAAACATTTTCTCAATCTAACAGAGATTCCTGTGTATTTCAGCTGTGAGCTACATCACAGGTGACGACAGTCTTTATGTAATCAGAAGTGGAGTCTATAGAATGATATCTGGTGCACTTGTCACCCATTAACATCAGTGAAACTTTAAAGAATCCATTAAAGAAAGGAACACACATTAAATAACCCACTCAAAATATTCTCTGGTTTCTTTAAATGCTAATTTTTAAATCAGAAACCAAGGAAGCACCCATAATATGGATGGAGAGGCTTTCCCAAAGCTTAAGTGCTGCAATGGCAAAAGCGCAATCATCCTTTGTTTTTAATCTTGTCCTAGGAACTGCCAAAAGAGACTGCTCCAATGACCTCATGGATGATGAGCTGGGGTATATGCAAAGAAGATTAGTTATGCAGGAATGGCGTAATCCATTCAGAGCTTTTAAAGTTAACTATAAAATCTTAAATGATAATATTAAGTGATTATGTAAACATTTCTTTCTAAAAACAGGTTGTCAATGATGATTAGGGAGTTTAATAGAGCAGCAAAGACCAGTTGGACACATCATCATCCTGCGGACATTGCAGGGCACCCAGTACATGAGCTCACTACCTAGTGTCAGATTTTAACTGCTTACTCCACCTCCTGGACACCAGTGAAATAGCAGCAAAAGTTGACCAGGTGTGGTACTGCACACAAAATAATAATATCTATTTGTTCTTCGCGACAGTATTATCCTGTGGCGTTGTTAGAAGGTTTCCAATTATAGTTAAACTTTATCATATTTACAGCATTTACACTTTCAAGTTTTTCGTTTTGAAAATTATTTATATGAGTCTAAGTGGCAGCTGTTCCAGAAACTGGATTTCCTTCCCCTCCATTGAAATTCACAGGTGCTCAATTTCCATACAAGTCCCAGGGCTTCAGACACATTAATTTATTCATCAGTGTAATTATGCATTAGCTGGTGTGCGTGTGGTGATTGGGGGATGCTTTTACCAGGAGCTACTTATTTACTTTGTACATCTGGGAACAATGATCCTGTCACCATGGATCTCTACAAAACTGGTAATTGATGCTCCGCACGTGGTTGCTTTGCACATAAAGAGGATATTCATAAAGGGAGATCCTCTTTCCCAAAACTCTCAATTACACTGTGAATTAAGTCGTCTGCTCAAAAATCGCTACTAACGTTTATGAGTCCGAGCATCCGAAACAGCAGTGCTGGACCTTATTTCATGTGGATGTGTCTCTTTTCCCACCCACAGTTACAGTTACAGTTTAGAGTACCTTCTCACATGTCAGGTTGAATTCCAGACAGAAACATTTAGTGACAGAGCCACTGACAAAGCTGACCCTATAGCGAGGGTAGAGAGAGATGCAGAAAGAGCCGTCTTTTAACTTTTTTATGCTAATTTTTATGCTAACTCTCTCTCATTCTCTCTCTGTCGCTCTCTTTGGCTCTCGCACTCTCTTTGACATGCTCTCTTTTTTATATTTAATCTGTAGACACTATAACAGGATGAAAGACTGCCTTCTTTAGATGCAGTAAGGTCAACGTGGTCTTTGATCTGCTGTCGCGGTTGAATTTGGATATGAAAAGCTATGTTTGAAAGAAATATTCTTGGCATTTTCTGTAGGAGCAGTTCGTATCACCGTTGCTTTTAACCACCTGCCATTTTTATTTTGACAATAATGATTCAAAATCACAGGCATCTCACTTTCATTATGCGACAGGTGGTGCACTTCCCTATTATTAATACCACATTCTGTTTTATGGAGTTTTATTGCTTCGGGGTGTCATAGGATTGTAGGTGCAACACATAAGAATATTAATTTTGTATACAAATATGTTGACGTTTTTCTATGAAGGGCCTAAACACAGGCTTGTATGTTGAACTGCTAGGAAAATGTTTCAGGTTAACTGCTAATGCCCACTACTGTAAAATGGGGTAAAAGGATCAAGGATAATACCAGGTCTTCTCTCATATTCAATCTGTAATTCTTATATGCCAAATATAAACATACCGTATATACACATTATATTGTGTAGCTAACTTCCCTTTTTCAGTCTATTTACAGTCTATTTGCTGCTTGTTAAAGGATGTTTTCCCGTTGTGTTAGACACATTAGATCAGTGTTGTGTGCTGCTTTTCCGTAATAGGTAAAATGTTTGGTAATGCTTTACATTAACTCCACGATTATAATTCCTTTATAATGCATTCATAGAACATTCATAAGCAGCATGTACTGTAAGTATACCTTAACATCCAAACAGAACTTAACAGATTTAATATACATTAATAACAAACAATATGATACTAACAAACATTATGATCATTTAAGCATATATATGCTGCTTATGAATGTTATATGAATGCTTTATGAATGCATTATGAAGGTGCACTGAATGTTCTATGAATGCATAATGAAGGTGCAATGTAAAGCGTTATCAAATGTTTTAAACATTGTTGGTGCAGTAGTTCTTTTTCTTAGTAGTTTTTGCCTTACGAAACATTTTCCACATGTTCTCTTGCCTGGGGACAGTCATCTGCTTGGCTACTGAGGTCAATACAAAGGGATGACCTGCTTTAAAAAGAGGAAAGACCAGGGGCCTTTGTATTAATTTTCATGACACACCTGAGAAAAAGAAGGTACAGACAAAAGCATTGACATTTTTTTTAATCAGGCATCTGAAAATTAGGATGTATTTCATCAGATTACAAGTAAAGCTGAACTGCTCTGGGCATTGTTGCAAAGCTAACAGTTTTTTTAAAAACCTTTTCTCTGATTATTCAGCCGAATAGGACTTAAACCTGTAACACAAGTTCAGTTTTCTGAACGCTTTCCTGCTTGCTCAAGGTTACTGACTATTTTATTCCCGATCATTAGTTAATACTTTCTATCCAACACTATTCCTGTGTTTTATCCTATACTCTACTGATATAAGTTCCTTCTACTTGACGCCATGATGCTTTGTCTGTCGCACCAACAGCCCCCGCAGTTCCCATTGTCCGAACGAACACTGCACACACATACCTTCTCTTCCTCGCTGTCTGTTGTCATGGAGATCCCACTGCTCAAGGATGCTGAGGTACTAAATTGCCTCCCACTCAAGTTAAATTCACCTGAGTTCCACTCAGATAAGATTCTGTATGTAATCTTTTGTTTATAAGGTTCTTTTTAGCTACAGAAGTGGTTGGTAAGCATTTATTAAAAGTGAGAAAGAAGATGCGGACTCCACATGACCTGTCTGTTCTGCTTTTGTTTCTCAAGAGATGATGAAGGGCTTTGGGCATCACTATCTTTCTCTGACTTGGGTACTGCTGCAGTTTGTCTATGGTATGTTCTTGTCTCTGATCAGTCTGGAAAAATATCAGGTTCTGCCTGATTGAGTAGCGCAAACAACGTTGTGGGCTCTTTCCCAGATTTTTATGTGTTTCTTTTAACTCATTAAATTCTATCAAACTTTATCATGGAATTTTATTTATATATATTAAAAAAATGATCACAAAATCAACTGTGAAATACATTCCCTGACAATATAAAGAGCAGTTAAGTACAACTTTTGGAAAAATAAATAAATTGTAAAAACTGCACGAAAGGATATAAACAGTCAGGGATAAAATATGCAAATAAATATAATTACAGTATCATGCAAATGTCTTAGGTAGTCATAGAAAATGATACTTAAATGATCTTCATGTTAATGTAAAACTGCTATTATGTCTGTCAAAATGTGTCAAGTGAGCCATTTCAAAACCACAACTAAAACTAGCCCAGTATTTGTAGCAACCATCCAATACACTAAAGTATTTTTTAATTTGACTATTAGCATACCTCATATGGCCAATCAATACCTCACTGACTTTATAAACTATTCAAATTAATTAATTGCGATAAGCTTGTGATAAAATTGAACAAATGCATGGAATGACTGAGGTGTCCCTGAGGAGAGGTTTGGGAACTGCAGCAGTGTTCACCTAGACATCCAAAAAGACATCGGTAATATTCTGAAGAAAAAAAAAAAATACTGTACTTTATTATGTTACTCTCCATATAAATATATTCTGATGTTAAATTGTGTTTTTTTTTTCTGGGAAAATATATATGTACTAACCAGATTAATAGTTTTAAATAGTCCTTTGACTGCCTAACATTTTGCAGAGTAGTGTTTATAGTGTCATATTTTTCTTTATTAGTGAGATTGGTGAGTGATAAAAATCACATTCAAGTCCCAGCTTGTTTCCTCGGCTGGCTAAATGCTGACAAGATTCATTAATTTTGTTACCACCATCTGTTTTTTATACAGAATTGCAAAACACATACGTTATTCATCCTTTTTTAATTACAAGCGGAACGTACAAATTAGTTAAAGTATTATGATCTGTAGAGGAAAGATATGATGTTTTAGCTCTGAGTCTCTAGATTCCCAGGCATATCCCAGGAAGAGTGTATGAGAGTATAATGTGAGTATAAAAACCATTATTTAATACCAACTTCCCCCTGTTAAAGAGCTACGATCACACTTCAGAAGCACATGGGTTCACATGCACATCAACAGACCGAAACAAAGCAGACTTGGAGCACCGGTAAAGGGATTAAATCACTTCTTTTCGGTAAAATTTTACTGGAGCTATTATCCTGATTCCATAGGAGAGTGATATTGTATTGTATATACGTGCACTCAATTGAAAAACACTTCAATAGATGAAAAGACTGATATTAATTAACGTGCAAAATGTATTTAAAGTAGGTTTCAATGAATTATTTAGTTTAACACTTCTCTTCAGCCAATGAACCCTAAATGATATGTTGTATTCTGGAAGCCTGAAAAGTTGATCTCTTGCCAGTCCTCTAAATGTGACATTTCAGTTGTATGAATAATTATAGTCTTTTGCATGCATACATGATCTTATGGGGTCAATGTAATATGATACGGGGAGTTTGTTTTTTTAAACCTTTAATGTGTATTAGCGTAATTCTCATTATGGTCAGACATTCAGAGTTCCAATTAATGCCATTTTTACCACCTGTTCAATGCCTCTGAAATGTACTGTATTAGAGCCATTTCAGCCCTCTGTTTCACTTTGAGTGGCAATTTCAGTTTGTTGCTAGAGGGTTACTTAGCTATAGATTATAGTGGGAGCCCTTCTACAGCTATATGTATTATGTAGAGAAAATTAGCATTTTGGATGACAGACTGTTATTAGCAGTCTTACAAGCTCAGACACCAAGTGAATATGTGTTCAAACCACCCTCTTCTTCAATTTTGACAGGGTGGGGGTGGGGATGATTGTTAGACATTGTCCTGTTACTTATGTGGAACACAAAGAACAACCAAAAATAAGTTTGGACTGCCGGGCTTTGTTAAAGCATTGTAGCTATATTGCCATATATTTTATGCTTTTTAAAATATACATATTCATGTTTCAGGTATCAATGCCTGCAATTTGAAGTGCTTATACATATGAAAGTTGTTTTCCTTAGGTATTTTAAAACCACAGATGTAATACAAAATTAATTGCAGGAGTAGATGCAAATAAGTCATAACTCCAAGTCCTTAATTGCATGTTTCTATCATCAGAGGTTGCCTTTGGATCCATTAGTGACCTTTCTTTTTTGTAACAGAATACTAGATGTTATTTTCCTAATAAGCATAGTTTTGGAGGCATGAGAAATCATCCGTCATCTGAGGGGCCCAAAATGCACCTCCAGTTTTTCGTGGTAATGGCCGTCCTCAAATAGAGGACAAGGAGAGTAAAGAGAAATATGTAAAAGAAAATGTAATTCAGTGCCAAATCTATAACACCGTGTGGTTCATCTGCCTCTTGTGTTCCTGAGACTGGCCTTGAGAGAAGCTTCCTTATTGGCTGTTCCTTTGCTGTCATTCAGCATGGATACCCTCTCTACCCCTTCCTCACTTTATCTCAGTCTCTCCTCCACAAGCCAGCCGGTTGAGTATTCAGCCTCTCTCACTCCCTCACATGCTTGCACGCCCTCTATGGCTATCATTTCCATAATCAGACCTGTCTTCTGTTCACATCTTTCTCTCTCTCTTTCAGTTTAACGTTCCATTCAATTTGTTCCTGTTCAGTTTCTGTCTCCAAATGCTTTAAAGAGTACAGTCAGATCTTCCTAAGGTGGATTATCGGATACTTTACAAGGATGTAATTCGAAGGAGTACAGTGTTCTTTGAAGGAAAAACTAGTGGTAAGTTGGGACATCTCTGCCGATTTCGTAGCGGTTTTTAGCTGTCAAAAATCAAATCATAAGAATAGGACATTTTGTGACTATATTTGTCCCTTGTACTCATTAGTGCCAAGTTCATTAATTCATAAATAAAAATCTATGCATAGTTGTAGCAACACTGTTACATTTAATTTCTAATTTTGGGAGACATTTATATTGAATAATTAACAAAAATATAAGCTTAGAAAAAGTGTGGAGATTGATCAGAATTTCTGAAAATTTAATGTCATTTTCTAATATGAAAGGACACCGACAACATTTACAGTTAATGAGAAGATGGTTTCCAAAGACATTTTAGTTTTATTTAATTAATAACACTCACAGGTTATTAAAATATATTAAGTGCAATCTTTTGTTTGACTGTTCTTTTCAGACATTGAGTAAGGCTTACATTAAACTAAATATTGTTGAAATATTTTTCAATATAATGTAAAAGAGAGTTTAGCATTTATTTATATTCTAACAGTAACTTCATTACATCTATGCATGCAAAAGCAATATAAAGTGGATGCAAAAAGAATTTCATAGAAACACAACCTTTAAAATATTTATATTAGTTAAATATGATTCTGCAAATGTTTACAGATGAATTCACCAACTTTATCCAACCTTTTTACCAAATAGTAAAGCAATTTTCACACAAACACACAAACACACACACACACACACGCACACACATGCCGGGTAAACATATCTTTATGGCAACCGCTAATTTATTTCTATGGGAAAAATGCTATTGCTAACTATAACAACCTTAACCCCCACCCTGAACTAACCATAACCATAAGTAACCAAGCACAATACAAGAGTTTTTTTGTTTTTTTTCATTGCAGTCACAATAAATTGAGTTTCTGGTTATAAGGACCAGAAAACTGTCCCCATTAGGGAAAAAAAAAACAGGAATTCGTCATGTTGTGGGGACATTGTGTCCCATCAGGTAAGGTATCCTCCTTTTCGCTTGCACAGGCACACACACACATACAGGTTTGTAATTATATCTTTGTGGGGACTCTCCATTCATTTTTATGGTGTAAACTCTAATCCTAACATTACGACCTTAACCCATTTTTAGTTTTTTGATTGCGTTTACAAATCTTTGTGGGGACCTGAAAAATGGTCAAAAATAGCAGGTTTTTATATATATGTTGCGACTACTGTACATTCAGTGAAAAGTAGAGAGATTAAAAGAGCTACTTATCATTTCAGTCATTTGAAGTTGCTGTGGTTTACAGTGATACAGGAGCTATCGTGTGGGTTTTTCCACTCATTCAAGTTTTGGCTTCGGATAACTGTTGGTAGCTTAATACCTTGTCAGTGGTGTGATATTGATTAATAAGTTTTGAACTGTATAAACAAATAGTAACGCTTTACATCAACTGCACCTTCATAATGCTTTTATATTGCATTCATAAAATGTTCAGTGCACTTCCATAATGTATTCATTAAGTATTCATAAACATCATGTATGTATACCTTAACATACTAACATCCCTTAACAGCTGTAATATACACTAACAAACATTATACAATAATAATAAATAGTATAATTGTATAATCATGTAATGTTTGTTATTAATGTATATTAAAGCTGTAAAGGGATGTTAGAATGTTAAGGTGTACTTGCATGTTTCATATGAATGTTCTGTGAATGTATTATGAATGCATTATGTAGGCGCCCTACATGTTCTATGAATGCATAATAAATAGATTATGAAGGTGCACTTAATGTAAAGCGTTACCGAACAAACAATACCTTTTGGAATTTTACACTGAACTTTACAGAGAGGAACCTCAAAAGACACACCTTTCTTTAGAAGAGGATTCAGCTATACTGCAGGGAGTATGACATTTCTATCCATCAGACTGTTAGCAAAGATAGCAAAGGCTGCTCTGAATAATAACTGGGCTGGACTGGCCAGCTGGCATTCTGAGCATTTTCCTGCTGGGCTGATGGGTTTGTGAGCTGGAAAAATGCTTTTCAACCCTCGATCAGCAAAATTCATTGTGGGGAACCACACCCCGCTTCCTCACTAGCAATTTTTATCATAGTTATGCATCTGTGGTGTGCCTGTATGGAGAAAAGTCCAAGGCTGATTTTTAATGTGACTACA
Organism: Isichthys henryi; assembly: GCA_026776945.1. Lineage (NCBI taxonomy): Eukaryota > Metazoa > Chordata > Actinopteri > Osteoglossiformes > Mormyridae > Isichthys > Isichthys henryi. The sequence continues at coordinate 11,521 of JAODJX010000091.1, forward strand.
GTCCTGAATGGTAAGAATGTGTCATTGGGGTGTAGGAGTGGAGCTCTTTGGCTGGTATGAGCGAGGTGAGAGGACTGTTACAGGCGATTTACCATTCATTGGAACAAGACAGTCTCTCTGACTTAGTGTTGTAGCAAGATCCAATTGTAATTTTATTATTTTTCCCGTGATAAATGCAGTCTGAGGATAATCAGGTAGGTAACAACAAAAAATAAATGCCAATGATCATTCTGAATAAATATATTGACTATTCAGTGAGCTTCATTGGTTTTTAAATGTTGCTTCTGAAGTAGTAAGTCTGTTCAGTAATACCAAATTAGATGCTTAAAGGAGAGGACTTGCTATAAAATTGCACTGTTTTACTTGCAAACCTTGTACTAGGTGTCTTTCTTCAATGATTACAGCTAAATGCAAATTCCACTCCAATACAAAGCGAGGGAAGAGTGGGCAGTGATTATGCATGCTCTGTGTTCAAGGCCAAAGACAAATACACGAAGAACGAACTGCAGTTTAAATATCAGCTTGTCAAACTTCTGCCACTAAAAACCATTCTCAGTCATTCTCATCCGACCCAACAGTCATTTCACCCGATAAAGCAGACTCAAACACTGTGTATACTGGTTTTCTCACAAATTTCACTCATTTGTTTTACTTAAGGGATATCATCAATTATGTTGATATCAACCCCAGTGTTTTCGCTGACAATTTCCCAAATAAAACACTAATACTTAATGCAGGAATTATTTTAGAATGGAAATATATAGCATTTGGTAATGGGTGCATGGCTTGACGGAAAATAAAACCAATTTTGGGTAGCTGATCTGTGCAGTTTGCCTTGATTATAACTAAAATAAAAACAGAATACTTGAGAGGCATATTTGAAATATTTGAGTGCTTTGTTGGAATAATTCAGTTGTCAGACACTAGTAATGTCATTCAAAAGGAGAAAATATTTGGCTTAGAGGTCACAATTCAATTCATACACATAGTTATATATAAAGACTTAATTTAACTTCCATATAGCAACAGGCGCTGATTCTTCATTAAAGTGGATACAACTGTTTTATTTATTTTCTTAAATCTCTTTTTAAAATTATTTCCCGAGAAAACACATGCATTGTACTTGAACAAGGTAAGGTTTTTTACAGTAAACTATTTGCATTCCTTTCACTTTGCTTTCAGTTAGTAGATATACATAGATAGATATAATGTAAGACAAACGGGACAAATCGAGAATATTGAAAACATTTTAAAAGATTTTATTACCTGTCATACATTAAGTTACATTGTCAAAAAAACAGTTGTTCTTGTATATATAGACAAACAGTGTATCACCTTGTTTTCTTCTCAGATCCTGGAAGAACAGCATTGTGATCGCCCATGATGCCACAGTCACAGGAAGAGTAGATGCAATGGGGGATTCTGTAGAAGTACGCACAGATGGAAACTCCCTGCTGAAGGCTGTCTACTTGTGCCGCCTGCGCCTGACCCGACTGCTGCTGGAGGGTGGAGCATACATCAATGAGAGTAATGAACATGGTGAGACCCCTCTGATGATCGCCTGCAAGACAAAACATGCAGACCAGCAGAGTGTGAGCAAAGCCAAGATGATCAAGTACCTCCTGGAAAATGGTGCTGACCCAAATATTCAGGACAAATTGGGGAAGACAGCTCTGATGCACGCCTGCTTGGAACGGGCCGGCATGGAGGTCATCTCCCTGCTTTTGGCAAGCGGCGCTGACCCCAGCCTAGAGGATCACTCGGGCTCCTCGGCCCTGGTCCACGCTGTCAATGCTAATGAGAAGGATACGCTCAAAGTGCTGCTTGATGCGTGTAAAGCCAGAGGCAAGGAAGTTATCATTATCACTACTGACAAGCTGCCCTCAGGGAAGCAGATGACTAAGCAGTACCTCAACGTCCCTCCACTACCTGACTTGGAGGATCAGCTCCACTACACCCCCATGTCTTGCATGTCTCCCTCTGAAATAGAGCTCCGTACTTCACAACAAGCTGTGGACCCCCAGCTAGAGAAACGCATGTTCAATTTCCAGAATTCTAACAGTGCCACCTCTCAACCAGGTTCGCCAATGCATGACCCAAGCCCCGTGCAGTCCGGAGTAGCTAAGCTCCTCCATTTGCAAAGACTGTATTCTGAACCTTGGTTGAAGATCCCATCTTCTCTGCTCCTGCAGCAGAACAAAGCATCCTCATTTACTGAAGACCTAATGGACATCACTCCTGAGGAGGAGCTCTCTTTCAGGATCAATGGGTTGACAATTCCTCGAGCCCCATTTACCCGCCAGCAGAGCATTGACATCAGAGATACAGCGGGTCTAAGCATAGCTTTGGACCAAGGGGTTAACAATGAAGACAGCCCAGGAAGAGGGAGAGGCCTGGGTCGGAAGATGTCATATGATGACATCTCATCATCTCCCTCTTCCTCACACCTTGATCTCCACCGTAACACAGGAGCAGTGCCCATCCCAGTGCACAAAGACCCTGACTGCCTGCCCAATCTGGCTGTGTCTAGTCTGCGCAACATTGTCCAAAGGCGAAATATAGGAATTGACCACTACAGCTCTGATTCCCAGTTGCCCCAGTCTAGCAGCCTTGATGACTACAAGAGTGCACCAGAAAAGAGGAAGCTGGTCTCAACCCGTTCCTCTACCTTGTCCAACTCCAGAGAGTCCTTGGAGAGTTTGACCTGGAGAAACCCAGCCATATTAGAACGCAGGGGGTCAGGAGCCCTACTCCTGGATCACATTTCCCACACCAGACCTGGGTACCTGCCACCATTAAATCCCCATGTTCCTATCCCCAACATTGGCGGCAGCAACAGTACAGCCACAAACAGCTGCGTGAAACCAGCTTGTGGGTTGTCAGCTAATATGGGGCCCAAATCCCTCATTTGCTGTGTTCCCAACTTTCCCAAAGATCTCAAGACCAAGAAGATGTTCCTACGTCGTCATTCCATGCAAACAGAGCAAATCAAACAACTAGTCAACTTTGAAGAGATATTTGGCCGCTAATACTGCCGTAAACCATAGTTTCAGGAGCCAGTATCTATCTAAAAAGTTATTTGTGCTATAGCTCATGTGTGTTTTTTGAATGGCAATTTAAAAATGGCAGTTGCTTTGTTTAGATTCGGATCTGCTTCATGAAGAAAATATTTTTGTCAACAGAATTCATGGATGAATGGATGAAATGTGCAGTATTATCAGACTACAACATAAACCATCGTGATATTTTACACACTATTCTTGATGGCTTATTCAAAACTGTAAATAGTAATGACCTACTTCACATTTTAGGGCTTAAATATATAGTTTAAATTTAATGATTATATTATTGTTATTATTATGTCATTATTATTATTGTGTTCAATTTTACCATGTAAAATATACTACACTATACTTCAGCTGAAATAACAAGAATGTGAAGGTTATTTTGTGAATGTTACCAATATAATACTAATAGTGAGATATATTTTGTATGGTAACGTAAAGAGCAAACAATATTAATAATACTATATTCACTGAATCAAAACTTGCTTTAAAGCACTTTATCTGATTGATGTTTATGTAATAAACTGTAATATTCTCAAATACTGTACACCCTGCTTTCACATGCTAGCTATGTAAGTACCTAAAAATAAATAATCCTTTTTTAGAACAAAGACTCATAATAAAGGAATGGATGTATGTGATTGAGAGAAAATTACATCTATAAACGGCTCTTCAAAAAAAATGTATATACACAAACTGTCAGTTTATTCATCTCTTTTTTGACAACTGGAATACAAACACTGCATCCTTTGAGACACCAAATATTTCTTTAAAATATTCTATTTATGAAGCAAACTAAAGACAGTTGATAAAACCCTGGCTAGACATTGCACATTAATGTCTCAGATACCCATTAATTTATTCATATCAAACTCATATCCAATGTTAATCTCTGTATAGCATTTGAAGTCTGTTAATGGAAACAATTCTGAAAGGAAGCTGTAATTCTCGCTGTTTGGCTGTTGTTCCACATAGTGAAGCGAATGACAGGAGGCACATTGTGATATTTTATTTCTCGTGTATTTAATGTGATCGTAGCTGAATATCATTCATTGTAAATAAACTATTTCCAAAACCCTGTGTATTACTGTTGTGACATCACATGGTCCTCTACCTTTCTAATTGTTATCACATTTTACATGTTTTACATTTACAAAATGTCAAATGGACATATATATGATTATTACAACCCCAAATCAGAAAATGTTTGGACGGTATGTAAAATGAAAGTCAAACTGAAAACAGAACTTTGTTAAATTATTTTGACCTGTATTATATTGAAAACAATACAACAGCACATTATTTAATGTGTTCCTCATGAATTTTATTGTTTTTCTCAAAATAAACACGCATTCCAATTTTGGTTCTTGCAACAAAAAAATGTGGGGCCAGCCCATCACAGGGCACACTCACACACCATTCACACCTATGGGCAATTTAGTAACTCCAATTAGCCTCAGCATGTCTTTGGACTGTGGGGGGGAAACTACAGTACCCAGAGGAAACCCCACGATGACGCGGGGAAAACATGCAAACTCTGCACACACGTGACCCAGGAGGAGACTCGAACCCTGGTCCCGGAGGTGTGAGGCAATAGTGATAACCGCTGTACCACCATACCATCCGCTGACTTCAATGCCACCATCTGTTATAATTTAACATCTGAATCAGAAAAAGTGAATGCAAAAGGTATATTCATCTATCTCCTTCCACACCCCAAATCAGCATGTGTCCACGCAATCTGGGCTGCACATGCTTGTTCTGAACCCTGAGATGCCTTTCGCAACCTACCGTAAGAGATAAATTCACATCACTTTCAATAGGTACAGTATACTATTTTGGAGCCTAACACCAAATCAACTTATTTCAATGAGTCAGAATCTGCTGTAGTGCCACAAAAAAGCTCAAAAAACATCTCTAGCTCTGCATAGGAGATATGTTTGTTGGTGCCGCGTACTCTGCTATCTTTCTTACACTGAATATCGCAGATTATCAGCACAATAAAAATATAAATAATGCATAAATAAATAAAACTCCCATATATATTCATTATAAAGGTTCCTTAGTAATTTGTAAATTCTAACAGGAACAACTAATTGTTGATCTGCAATGCTTTCACATCTTACATCTGCGTCTGCTGCCATCTCTTCCCCTTCAGCAATAGTGGTCTGGAACTACAGTATGGTGAGCATGAGTAACTGCATTTTTATCATGCAAAGTGCATTGCGTTATTGCTTTATGCAGTAGGCCGAAGCAGGGAAGAACCATGCACTCATTATTTCAATACCCTCTAACTAAGACAAATGATTAAATATAATATTACCATTTTAATTTTCACTACTTAGGACCCGGTGACTGACAGGCAGCAGCTGAAAGTTTGTTGCATCCTTTGCAGAAAGTACATTTTTTAAATCCATCCATTTTCCAAACCGCTTATCCTTACTGGGTCGTGGGGGGTCTGGAGCCTATCCCGGAAGCAATGGGCACGAGGCAGGGAACAACCCAGGATGGGGGGCCAGCCCATTGCAGGGCACACTCACACACCATTTACTCATGCATGCACACCTATGGGCAATTTAGCAAGTACAATTAGCCTCAGCATTTTTTTTTTTTTTTGGACTGGCAGGGGAGGGACTGGGGTACCCAGAGGAAACCCCACGACGACATGGGGAGAACATGCAAACTCCGCACACGTGACCCAGGAAGAGACTCGAACCCGGGTCCCAGAGGTGTGAGGCAACAGTGCTAACCACTGCACCACCATGCCGCCCCTATATATGTGTGTGTGTGTGTATATATATACATATTATATTTATACTTCAGGAATCCATGAAAATGGCATAAAGACTGGTAACAATTTGAAGTAGTACTAGTATGTAACTAGTAGTTTTAGTTTAAGTTATATTGTGTTAATTCTGAAAATGAACATGATATACAGTTGACATGTATAAAAAAAAAGAGCAGTAAACAACATCCAGCTCCATATAAATGCTGGAAAAACTAAAATTCCTCATGAAGTATGGATATATTTGTATTGTGACCAGGAACCCCCCCCCCCTTCTTATACAGTAGTTATAACACTGGACATATACATTTATGAATTATTTCATTGCTTACAATACTGTCACTTTTTTGCCCAAAATTTTTATATTGAAGAAACCATGCAAGCCTAAAAATTCTCACTAGATTTACACTAGTTTAAGTGAAATTTCTATTCTACAGAGTTTACAAGACCAAAAACTGCACTGCATGCAAACACCGATCAGTGCATATCTGTCCTAAGACAGCACTTTGCATTACCTGAAGGGTGAACCTTACAGGTGAGCATATTGCACACACTTCTTGTTCCCTGACTGCCATATTTTGATCCAATAGTGCACAATTTGAAAATGAGTAAAAGTAAAATGAGTAAAAGAGGTAATCCAGAGAAATTAGAATGTGTCATACAATGAGTAGAGAGCCTTGCACTTCTCAAACACACAGGCAGTTATTATAGGCACTCATGTATAAATTTACCGGTATTCTAAATGTCAAGAACAGGGCTTCTTTGTGTCATTGCGGAAACAGTCTGTATGATTGTAACCAGCAGGCTACGGTGTGTGCTGCTTTGTTGACAGCAGATGTTTCAAAGCGTAAAGCAAACTGCAGAGGGCTGTACCTTGTATTATAAGGCTGTAGCAATAGAACATTTGGCGTAATTAGGTAAACCACACGGTTAATATGGCTCTTGACTCTTATCGCTGTTGTACTCACTGTTCAAGCAATGGATGGAATGACCTTTTCTCACAGAACACGTGGCCATTCGGTCATTCATAGTACCATAGTTAATCATGTGTATAATGCTTGGAGTTTTAAAAAAAATAAATAAATAAAATTTTATTTATATATATATATTTTATATATAAATATTTATTTTATATATATTTATATGTATAAAATTGCCTATGACTAAAAAGATTCTATACCATTAAAATAAAACGATCCATATACTTCTAATTCTGCAGTCTGAATTGAGAAGTTTTTATTTAGTAGTTTTGGCACCATAAAAACAGAATTGTCAACACTACCCAGACCTCGACAAGACCAAACTTTTCATGATGCTTAACTCTTCAATATTCCTTAATTATAAAATAACTGTTCCCCTAATTCCCTTTGTCTAAAAAAAATGTAATCAACAAAGCAAGCAAACCTTAGTTTCCACTTGCTTAGTTTCCTCTTGCTTAATTCATGAGCTGATGTCTTTCTGAGTGCTTGAGCTGAGTTTCTTCAACATAGCCAGCTGTTGCTCTGGAATGTCATAGTAGACTCTTTTCTGGTCGATGCTTTGTCTGTAGGGAAGCAGGTCCTCCACGCTCCATTCATCGGTTTGGGCTGTCCACACAGTCAGACTATATCTGAAAGAATGGGGAGCAGGGATGGACTTGTCACCGTTTAGATCAGCCCACTTACTGTAAAAATTGCAGTGCACAGGTGATTTGGTTTATAAAATGTAATGTGCAAAGCAAAATTAGAAAGTCTTCGAATATTCTTCTAACTTTACAATGTAAAGAAATGTGTAACTCAGCATTTTATATATACATAACAGCAGCAGTATGTGTGTAAAAAGTCTCACTATGCAAGGTAAATATAGTAACCCTGTTAGAGCACCATACAAACAAAAAACATAAGAGTTCATTACATTCCAAAAAAAACTTACTATACTATGCAAAACTTGATATTTCTTACCCCAATAACATGGATCATAAGCACTCAGGCGTACCTGCTAGACTGCTGAAGAAGCCACTGCAGCTGGTTGAAGGATTGGGCCAGAAGTGCAGCTCGCACAGGAAAGGTAACAGGCTGTTTCAGATGCCTACACACCTTCTCCATCTCCTGCACCATCTCCCAGCTATAGCCTAGCATGGTAAAACCAGAGAGTCCCTCATAAAGGATGTTAGAGATAAACAATTCCAATTATGCACTTTAAAATCCATTGATTTACGAGCCACACGTCACTGACGTAGCATATACTGCTAGGCAGTCAAAGCTGCTATGATTCTACAAGTTTCCAATGCTTCGATGACTCAAGGAGGTCTTCCAACAAGCTGGGTTTGGTTGGAATGCAAATGATCTGCAGCTTCAAAGTCAATGACTCTTTCTTTCAGAAGGTATTCAGAGGTTTCCCAGCTATGAACGACTGGTCCCAAACATAGCATAACCCCACAAGCTATTTCTGCAATATTAGAAAATGTTTAACCAGAAAGGGGAGCACTTAATTCAGCCAGGATGTCTTGGTTAACAGTTTTGTATGAGACTTCAGGCCAGGCTCTGACAGCATGGAGTCTCCAAAATACAAACACTGGTTGCTTGCAGGTCCTAAAAACATACTACACTGTAATTAATTTAAAAAAAGAGTTCATTATTTCTCAGATAAACATATCTTAATTAAAATGAGTTGGGATACCTGGATTATTTATGTTGGGGCTCCACCCTGTGGTCCAACCAAGGGATAGCACATCACCTGGCAATCCTTGACCAACTGCTTGTAGGAAAGATACAGGGTCGAGTGGGGTGGCTTTTCCTCCTGGGCCTGAGAGGATATCGGCATTGATCCAAACGGGGCCGAGCAGATGTCCCCTAACTTCTTCCAGTAGTCTCATGGAGGGTGCCACAGCTTGAAGGCTATAGTCCAAAACCATTCACGATTTGCTGAGATTTTCAACATGATGTTAATTAAGACCATGTCAAAATTTACCAATATATTATTATAGTGAGAGATATTAAACAGGGAAATCCTGGATGGGGTGTCACTCACAAATGAAAGCATATACTATAGGTAGTTCAGAGACCAGTTTATCTAAACCCATGTTTTTGGACATCCAGAGAAAACCAGAGTGCCTGGGGGGACAGAGATGGGAACAAAATTCATAACCCTGAAGGTTACAGTACTATTCATAAAGTCCCCATCATTTACGTTTTCAGTTATAATTCCTGGGAAATGTAATAAGATTGGGCGGCATGGTGGTGTAGTGGTTAGCACAGTTGCCTCACACCTCTGCGACCCAGGTTCGAGTCTCCATCTGGGTCACATGTGTGTGGAGTTTGCATGTTCTCCCAATGTCGTTGTGGGGTTTCCTCCAGGTACTCCGGTTTCCCCCCAAAGACATGCTGAGGCTAATTGGAATTACTAAATTAACCATAGAAGTGCATGTGTGTGTGACTGGTGTGTGAGTGTACCCTACGATGGATTGGCCCCATCCTGGGTTGTTCCCTGCCTCATGCCCATTGCTTCCAGGATAGGCTCCGGACCCCCTGTGACCCAGTAGGATAAGTGGTTTGGAAAATGGATGGATGGATGTAATAAGATTATGGAGGCACAAAGTGAAAACCTGCACATCCAAAAACACTTATGCTTTCTGCCTGGCTCAATGTTAGTTTGTCTTAGCAAGCAATAAAACAATCTCTACCTTTTGAAATCCAGCTTAATTCCTTTTTCAGACATCAAAACCTCTTTCAGCCAGTCATGCAGGGTGATATCACTGTCAGTGGCAGGTGGATGAGCCATGATGGGCTCTGTGGGGTCATAACCTCTAAGAATGATGTCCGCTTCAATCATCAGAGAAGAACCTAATTTAACGGGAAATTAATCATCTGGATTTAGTTTATTTCTTGCATCAAAGTAGAGCAGAGAAACAACCAGATGGGCTGAAGTACAAATATTTCACTATCCCTTGTAAGGTTTTTTTGTTATTAAATACCACACATCTTAGACACTCAATACTGTAATGTTAATACCTTCGGAAATATGATACCCAGTGAAAACTTTCCAATATCGTAATGGAAAAAAGCAATAGTTTATCTGGAAATTATAGAACCGACAGTGGTAAACCTGGGACGTGCGCTGCGACGCGCTTACTTTGCAGTCCTTCGGCGATTCTAGACCGGCTGTTGGCCGCATGGTACCACCCGACATCTGCCGCGTCCTCATTCTCAATCTTCCCTTTTCTAAGGAAATACTGCAACGTTTCGTCTCCCATTTTCACTAAAACACAGATAACACCCGATGACCAACACGTGAGATTTGTTTCCCCAGTACCGAACCCATACTTCGCTTCCTCTGTGACCTTTCATTCACTGTCAATCTTAAAAACAGATCTGTAGGTCTATAATTAAAAAAAGAATATAGATATAGCCTTAGTCAAGGCTCATTGCCACTGCTATATATTTTAAATACATTTATTGTCGTTTTAATATGATCGAAGTGGGACACTGGGTCACACTATCGGACTAACTGTAATATGTTCGAGCTGTCTCACTTGTTATATGGTTATAATATATAATCATATATTATTAGAGTTAATAAGATGTAACAAACAAGTGACAGCGCGCAGCGGCCAGTAAAGTAACTCTTTCCCCGGTAGAGGCTATAGAGACCTGGTGTAGCCTCGGTTCGCCACTTCAGGCTCCAGGTCGTCCACGTTATGGTTATTAAAACTAAAAGAAAACCTACAAGACGTGCATATCCACATCTGATCAAAGTAAACATACCCGATAAGCAAAGTTATTCTTCATACGGAACGCAAAGCAAGAACGCTTCCTGTACACAGCCCTATGGGATATGTAGTACAATAGTATAACATCAAAAACCGTGCGTATCCATCCATCCATCTTCCAGCCGTTGGTTGACAAAATAATCCATGTCAGGGAAGGCATTTTGAGCTATGACAATATTTGTTTAAAAAAAAAAAATTAAACATTTAAATTAAAAAGACCTGGATTTCACTTTAGCACTTCTTGCTGTGTGCTGATTTGATCAGTCTCCTATAATCATGAATGTGTCACTAATGTTAACGTGAAACAGCTGGATGAGTCTTTCAGTCAAGGAAATAAACCAGTCAAAGCACAGGAAGAACAGAATTATTTGACAGGAGACTTTTAGTATTAAAGTAACTTGTAAAACCTGAAGTTGCTCAAAGTGCCCTCCCTGTCATGAATTATCTGGCCACCATACCCAACCACTTGTCTTGCCAGGATACACAATTACAAAATCATCTATAATTTATCTTCTGTCATCCACAGGTAGGAATGATGGTGGTACTAAACCACTTGAATCCCAATATTTCTTACAAGTCTTTATTTTCTTTGCATACTTAGAATTAGTGATGGGCCCATAACGCTTCATGAAGCTTTTGGGTGTTCGGAATGTGGCAGAACATGTTTCGAGTCTTCAAAACTTTTTTCAAACATTGGGAGACCCCTTATGGGTTTTGGCAAGACTTCGAACAATCTGAGAATGAAGTCTATGTGCGTTAGCATTGAATGAATAATGTGGCTGGTATGACAGCAGGGTCTGATTGTAATATGCTACATATAATTTTAGAACATACTATGTGTCTTTCGGTTTACTTGTGTATTTTCAGTTGTTATGTATTTACAATGAAACATTGTGATGGATCTGGGAAGAACTCATTAATTGTTGTTAAATTGTGGCCATTTTCACTTGGGGTTTAGAGGGGAGTTTTTAAACTTGGCAGGTGGGGGAAAGAATGAGATGCCTTGTGGTGTAGCTTGACAGTCTCTCAGGGGTAATAAAGACATTTAGCACATTGAGGATGTGTTACTGCCGTATGACAGATATCAGGAGCAATGCAAACCAGGGGGGTATTTCATGAAGCAGGATTTCTTACTTAGCTGGATAACTTGTCAGATTTAAGGTAGTCTGAGCTACTTTTAAGTGGATATAGTCCATTTGGCTAAATCCAATAAGCAAGAAATCCTCCTTCGTGAAATACCCCCCTGGCCAGTACAATAATAAATACATATATAATAACTTACATGAATTCATTTGGCAGATGCTTTTATCCAAAAAGATTTACAACAAGGGAATGGAAACCCAGCCTCCCCCGTGGCTGGAAAGAAATGGCCCATTGAAAAAGCAAAGGAACTAAATGATGCTAATAATAATAGTACTTATAATACTAAATTTAATATTTTGGCATATCAATATTCATTCACCTTATTGGGAGACATCAACTCAAACTATTTCCAAACGTTTAACAATCGCCTCATGCCATTTCCAGAGCTACTTTCCATAATGAATCAAAATCTTTTGTCGCTGGGCTTCACTTTGATGAGATGACCTCCGAACTCTCGGTATTGTATGTGCCATCACTACTTAGAATTCAGTGCTGTACATCTAACAGTGTACATAAGTGTTAATTATACAGTATTTAGTTCACATCATGATATATATTCAATTTTAAAAGGTACAGTAAATGAACAATTATGCACATAGTAATTGGTCATTTTAGATAATGCATTCTGCATTACTACATACATTTGTTATAATGCTAAACACTTCAACTGTCCTGACCTGATGATTGAGTTGTGTCTCACACATTATATATCATATAAAAGAAAATCATCCTTCCATCCATTTTCCAACCCACTTATCCTCATTTAAAAGAAAATTATTTTATCCATCTCAAACATTTGTGAATTTTTTACTGCATAAAAAAAAAATGTCAAACATACATTGTGATGTGACAAAACATAATATATTAAGTAAAAATCACTTTTTTTCCATTGATAATGTCAAAGTTCCATGGTTTTATCATTTTATACATAAAAATTCTGCACTACATTCAGAATATTTCAGAACAAGCAATGTACAAATAAAAATTTCATTAAAACAAGTTATCTAAACTCCGATTTAAAAAAAATTACAAGCTGCACATTAATACCGAAAACTGGCATGGTGCACATCCAACGGTCAAGGTCAGTTCCTTTTAGTTGAATTTAAAAAAAATCTCAGCCACTTTCAAAATATGAGTCATTATAATATTGATATAATCCTTCTTTTATGCTGGTTCCATTGTGAGCTTCCCTTTTATTTGCCTGTGTTTCTGAGTGTCTGCATTGTCCCCTGGATTATGAGGAACAGAAAGGTGTTTGCCCAGTTGCCCATTAGTGTTGCCCGCCTCGAGCCCTGCCATCAGACCGGCCATCCCAGAGTCCGGCCCTTTTAGCTGCAGCAGCCGCTGCTCCAATTCCGCCGTGTTTTGAGCAAGCATATAACTGACCTTCCTTTGGTGCGCCAGAGCCTCCTCCTTGTCATTTAGCTGTAAGGAGATGCATATAGATATAGAAACTCCAAGACGGGAAAACTCAAAAAGCATTACTCAAACAAAAATTCTTTTCAGCCATGGATATATTCACATAAAACCATGAAAGAACAGACAGTATAAGGAAACATTCTCATTTTGTTGTATTTATAAAGGGAATCAAATTCTGGGGAAAATAACGGTAAAAAGGAACAATAAAACTCCTAACTTTTCTTAAATCTGCCTGCTTACTCAGGAACAGTGAGTGATTTTGTAATGTCACCTGAATTCTAACTGACCAGGTCAATTAGATGGTGCAGAGTGTCAGGGGGGTCATTGGAAATCTGTCCCTCGGCTGTGGACTGCAGCATCCCTCTTAGTTTCTGTGCCACCTTGACAGATCCTGGTACTGACATACACACACTATTGAAATAACACGTGTATCCTGACCGACTTTATATCATCTTGTACACACTCATGTCACACACATTTATAATGTCTCTATATGACTGACTGGCACAGTGACAGTGTAAGGATGCCGTTAATTTCACACAGTGCAAATGAAGTACCATTAGACTGTAATTTGGTAGTATATGACAAGACCAATGTGGCAAACATTAATGTCTTGCTTTTAACATGAACCTCACTTTCTTCCCTGTGGCCAAGAACATTCTTGCGAAGGTGGTCGCCTTTCTCAGCCAGATGGAGGACCTGCTCGCTCCTCCTCTTCAGCTGCTGCTCAAACGCAATACGAAATGCGTCTGCCATCATGTAGGCCTCCTCCTTCCTCCTGCTCTGCATCTCCACCTGAAATAAAAGATGCATCCATCCCCATTTCCCAGTAAAAGCACATCAAACACTACACAATGGAGAAGTACAAAGATGAATAAGATTATTTGCTTCTGTTTCTATATTATGGTTCACACAAAGTTAACCTAATTTCCACTTCAAGTATCACTTCCTGTATCAATAGCTGAAACATCGCCGAAGTTCTTGTAAAAAGATGAGCTAAATGGCAAATATCCCTTGACTCCCTACCTCCTGTGTGAGCTGAAGCACCTGCTTGCGGCTGGTAGCTGCAGCCCTGGCACAGAGACAGGGATTCCCCTCGCTGCCACTGCAGCAGCAGGCCCCAAGAACAGCCAGCTGGGGCACGGATACAAACAAGTACAGTCATGTGTCGCTTTATGATGGGGATATGTTCTGAGAAATGCAGTGTTAGGCAATTTTGTCATTATGCAAACATTATAGTGTACTTGCATACTATATGAAACACAGCATATTGTTTTACAATAAACATTTTTATATAGAGTACATTATAAAATAAAAATTATGCTAAATTACGTAAACCAGTAACATATTTATCATTATGAAATATAATGTACTGTGCATAATCGCATGTGCTATACTACATGAGTAATGTGTTGTGCTATGACATTGTCACGGCTTTCAGCTCCATCATAATAATACAGGACCACCATTGTACGTCTTTATGTGGCACGTCAATGTACATCAATAAACTTTTAATACGTTAAACCAGATACTAAAGAGAAATCTCTCAGAAGAAAATAACACAATAAGTTCCATAGTAGAGATAATTATAGTGTAATCCATATTCTGCTTTTGCCAGCCCCTCCAGTGCCCATACTTCCAGTGCTGTCCCATCTCTCCCCAAGCCGCTGCAAACAGGAAGTGACCCCTTGAAAGCTCTCTGCTGTTCCACACTTAACAAAGACATAAGCTCTAGGCACCGCTGGCTCAGGACTGCCGAGAAAAAAAAAAAATTGTGGATGAAAAACACTTAAGCATCTCAACAATAAAATGAATATCATTCAGCTGTCATTCTACTTTAAATGTACATTAATTCATAATGGAATAGGTAATCTGTTTTACATGTGGGTTGTATTTTTGAGGGATCGTGCAGCTTAGAAACACTAACCAATAACATTATTAATGTACAAAAAAGAAAGTCACCAAACCCAGAAATAACCATGGCTAAATTGTGATTTTTTTAATTGCAGGGTCTGGGATACCTACAGGTATTTTCTGATCTCAGCTCCTGCACCATCTTTGCAGTCTCTTCTACCATGTCACTCTGTGTCTTATTTTCAATGCACATCCTGATACCACAAAACACATGCAAAAGCTTTATTTACAAAGCACTGCTAATCTGTCTGCAATTCTATAAATGTAATGAATAACCATTCTGACTCATTAATGTGACCATCTGCATCACTGTGTTCAAATATACCTTTCATACTTGTCTTTCCAGGACTGCTCAATGTTCTTAAATCGTCCCTGGTTGAAGGTGATTTCCCACTGTAAAGCATTCACTTCCTGAAAGGAAGCATAACTTGAAACAATGTGGGAGGGTAAGGACATCTACTGGCTACTCAGTGCTTTTCATTTGATCTGATTCAACACAGAAAGAGAGAGGCAATTTTAGCCCAGTTAACAGTTAACAAGTAGAATAAGACACAACAGAACAGCATTATAAAGATGCAAAAATGTGGGAACCACTACAGTAAACAAACACAAAAAACAAATTCTGTATACAGTAATCAAAGTAAATGTATTTAAAATCTCAAAATAAAATGTGCATAAAAAAATACAGGGTGTACAAAATTTCCAAAACACCACATGAAAAGGACTTTAACACTTAAGTAACTAAATCACAATTACAAACACAGTTACATCGCCAAGTCATATAGAGTAAATTTGCTGTATGTGTTAGCTCTAAATGGGGGTCGGACAATTAGCAACTTGAAATGTGAGTTTTCAAAGCAACAAGAGGCAACTAAAAGAGTTAAGGTCAAATAGTAGCCAAAGTGTATTGGACAGGGTGGTGGCTAAATACTACAAAAGAACGGCCTCAGAAATAACCTCAGAACCTAACTGGCACCTCTATGACATAGTTGTCGATAACTAGAATTTACGGTGTGGATGCTGTTCAAAAATAACTTGTGTCCAAGGCCATTGCACAAAGATGCATAATGTTGGGTTAGGAGCACAAAACCTGGACCACTGAGCAAGAGAAGAAAAGGTCTGATGAGTCATATTTCATCCTACATGTGGAGTTTACATTTAGAGAAAGTCAAGAGATGTCTTCAACCAACAATTCCCATTGTACATGGTGAGTCATTATAGCTCCAATGGTTTCCCTGGGTGATTGTATAATGACCATGGATATATTCACATATTACAGGACCTGGTGCATCCTACTAATCAAACACTTTCTCTTCATGATACTTCATCAAATTCAAGAGTGGCATCAGAAACACCAGCACAAATTCAAATACAGTTTTCCCAGTCACTAGATCTAAACACTGACCTCATAAATTCTGGAATGCAGAGTTCAAAGATGATTTCCAAATGCTTTATCCCTCAGTGTACTAGTCTTTTGCTCTTGATCCAAAACCTCACACAGTCTTCAAGAATTTTATGATAACCAAAAATGACTGAAGCTGTAGGCAAAAGGTGGTCCTACTCGATATTAGGTACTTGACATTAATATATTGTTGAGTGATTCCATTATATTCTCCACCCACTGATGACAAAAGGTACATTTACCTTCTCCAAGGCCTTGCTTCTCTCCTCACTTTTCTGTAGTAAAGTCTTGGTATGAGTAGTAGCTTTATCAAACACAGCCTTGGAAGGGACAACGAGGGAGGAGGAGGCAGGAAGATGAAGACTCAGAAAAAATTAAAAGACCTGCTTAGTTAAAGTAACTATTTTTATATTAACATGGAAAAGTCTGCTTGGCATTATAAAAATTAGCCCCAACATAAGCACTCACCCGACTCTGTAGTATCTTGAGGGCTTCATGTTTGCCCTCCAGGTGACGCTGAGTGGCCTCCAATTCACAACGCAAAATTTCTGTCTTCTGTTGTATAGAGTAGTGAACCAAACGCGAATAAACCATATTAAATGCCACCATTCGTGCATCATAACAACTTTCATGGATCGCTACCTTCTTTTATCACCTTTATTTTAATCACCTGCAGTTTGCTTATTAATATCAATTAAATGCTATGCAAACTACAAAAGTTTAACATCCAAGCATCTTTGAAACTCCTGGACAGGGCTGCTGATGTTTTAAAACCACAATCGTAATAATAGTCTAATTTGTTAGACATAGCGGCAGCATTACCACATAATATAATGTACTATAAAAGAAAGAATTTATTATATATTTTGTTCCTTATCACATTAAAATGTCGTGTTGGCCGTTTATGAGTCTTTCATATTTATTTATTTATTTATTTGTCAAACGTTCTTGCACAAAGCGACTAAAACCTACCAAAACAGAGGGATATGGCTGTGTGCTGGTTACATTAAGATATTTGAGTTATCTGCTCACCTCTGTAGCTTCCTGGAGTCGGTTCTTCAGCTCCTCATTGGAAAGATCACAAATTGATCCTGGGGCAAAAAACAAACATTCATGTAAGAGATACAATGTGTTAAATCAACATGCCCTGAATGTTTTCTGGCGTTCTCAAGTCAACAGAGTGTTTGCATAATTCTATCCAATCAGCCACTGCTTTGTTTAGTACGTCACTGGGCATTACGGTATCTTCATGGGTAAATACAGGAACTGCAGGTGGTCGGGAAAAGAACAGCTTTTCTTGACATTAGCTTACAAAAAGAAAACACAAGAGGTGTCAATAATTGACTTTTTTTTCCTTAAAATCACCCATCCTAACAGATGAGAACTACAACAAAAACATGACAAATATTACACTTAAAAATCATAATGAAGTTACTGAAGATTTAAAGAATTCAAGATTTAATAATACCTACAGGTATGTGTTACATTGGATCACTAAGCAGTAACAGGTTTAAGAATTCTCCATTTCCTATAGGGTACAGATTTGGAAAATAATGCAGTAGCTCTCAAAGATATTCTTGTGGTCGTGCTCAATACCATGATAAAAAAAGATGTGCATCACATTTTTCAAAAAAGCAAGAACACATTTGTTGCGTGCTAAGAATACTCAGTAATTGAACACACGCTCCGATGCAGTGAGTACATATTCCTGTTTTCACTGCCATCTAGCATGCAGGTCAGTTTTGCTCACGTTACAAGGTGAGCGCCGGCATGCTAATACACTGCAGTTACGGAAATGTAAAAATGCATAGAAAACAGAAGAAGAATATAAGGTTGCACCACAAATACTCAGTTCTAAAGAACTGGAAACAAAAATCCAAATGTTGTTAATAGATTAAAATATCTTCAAAAACTTAATGCCATAATAAATAGAGCCCCTCAGCATTACCAGTAAGTCTCCAGTGAGAGCAGGGCCGCTCAGCGTCCCCTTCCTGCTGCAGTGCTGCACAGGATGTCCAGGTGAAGGCCACAGTGCCGCTGTCACCGGGCCGATTCGATGCCACTGCTGGAGCCTCCAGGTCCAGCGAATCTCGCCTGTCCTCTTTTCTGACATACAGTGCTCCCGGCTTCTTGCCCAGGCCATCCCCAAGGTCCCCCCCCATCATGTCATCCTCAGATGGTCGCCTCTGGGTGTCCTTGGCCCATTCCGCCCCAGCCTCCATGGAGCCTTTTGTTTCCAGTTTGCATGAAAAATAACAATAACAATGCCTGAGCGTCAGCTCTATAACTGTGGTAGCACTGGTGCTGAAGCAGGTGCGAAGAAGGTGACTTTACTCCTGCACTCCTGGAAAAATAAAATGCTGTTTCTAGTATGTCTTCATTTATTGAACTTATTTACATGAGACTAATATATTACCAGGCCGAATTTCATTAAAATATAGCTATCCTGTCGAATTGCATTATTTGCTACTTGTATTTAAACGTAAAGGTCTTCGGTCATTGTAATATGACGTCACCGACGTTTTAAAGTGCTTGGTAATATATTGGTTCCAGGCGCATGCGGTTAGAAAATGAAGACAGACTACTTAAGTAATAGCTTTACCAATTTTCACAATTCTAGCTTAATTGAAAAACACAAATAAAAACAACTATAAAACAATGTTACCTTCGGAACTTTAACCAAGTTTGAGTTGTAACATGATTCAGCTACGTG
Organism: Isichthys henryi; assembly: GCA_026776945.1. Classification (NCBI taxonomy): domain Eukaryota; kingdom Metazoa; phylum Chordata; class Actinopteri; order Osteoglossiformes; family Mormyridae; genus Isichthys; species Isichthys henryi. The sequence continues at coordinate 30,709 of JAODJX010000091.1, forward strand.
GCAACAGGTGCCATCTGCTTACCTTAAATGCTATCCAAACGCAACATATAGAATACGTATAAAATACTTTCTCCCTTAGAAATGAAGATGGTGTAACCGCGTTACTTCTTCAAGGATGCAAAAGACACACAGTCTCTGAAGTTTCACTAGAATACCTGGGACTTTACTCACGGACGTGGCAACAATACGCCTCGGGCGGCAGGAAAAGACGGGAGGGAAAAAGCCATAGGCGTAACCCAGAAATACTCACCATACATGTCGTCTTTTTTTTCGTACCATTTACTACTATGTGAATATTCCCAAAGAAATTTAGTAGCTAAGCCGACCCTGAATAACAAGGTGAATAATAAATAACCAAGTGGAGTGGAACAATATATTAACTTTAAAAAGTATTATGATAAGCAAACCAGTTTTATATACGTTATGACCAATTCACTAAAGAAAAATGATGCATTATTCGACTCACGAATGCATCAATTAACTAAAAACAAACTTTTTAAAGTGAATCTTCGAAAATGTAGATTTCGTTTAAAAATGTACGTCCTTCCGCCGTCGCTTATCTTGTAGACGCTATTAGTTTTCACAACCATTTCAAATGCAATGCATTATAATTTGATAGATATTAGTATTACTATGTAACTGTTGAAATTGTTGCATGTTAATTTTGGTTGAGAAATATTTACTTTTACTTCTCTTTTGCGTTACTTTCATTATATTAAAATATATTGTAAAAATGTATTGTCTTTGTAGACGTTCAACCTTATTCAGAGATTTAATATTCCCTAACGTTTCATGCTTTGTGAATGTTTCATAAGCTGCAAAATGACATTAAGGCATGTATATTCATATGTTCTTAAAACACGAATATCTAACGAATATCTTTATGTTGGGGTTTGAAGCCAGTCTCTGCTCTGTGTATACGAAGTTTGCATATTATCCTTGTATTGGTTAGATTTCCCCCCTCAGACCAATTACCTGATGTCGGCATCTACTAATTGGCATCTGTAAATTGCCTACAGCAGCGGTTTCCAACCCAGGCCTTGGAGACCCCCAGATGGTTCATGTTTTTGCTCCCTGCCAGCTCTCAGAAATATGGACTGTCTGGGGGGGGGTCCCCTGTGGCTGGGTTGGGAAATTCTGGCCTATAGTGTGTGCTCTGTAATAGAATGATGACCAATCAGGGCTGAGCCACGTGCTGCCTGGGATTCAGACCTCTAATGAGAATCAGTGGCTATAAGATGAAAGGATGGATACTGGGATAGAACTTAATAAGTTTTGGTGTTACCCAACTGATAAAAAAATGTCCAACATGGATTTGTTTTTCTTTTTGTTTCTTTGTTTTTTTTACTAGGTATCAGGCAGTTATTCTGTTTTTTGTTTTCACCCTTCATCGAAATATATTGCCTCGGGTAAGTGGGTGAGCTTAATGTACAAACGTGGATGGGTAGCTTTAGTATATACATGTTGATAAAAATGCATTTGAATAAATGATGTGGAATATTTTTTTTTTTTACCAGGTACTGCAGCTTTCATACCAGACCTCTGTTTAGTCACAGACTCTAGTTCATTATGTGCGCATCACTGGAAGTTCCAAAGTCAGGTAGGTGGGACTTTATTGGTCCTCTGAAGGAAATTACGGTGTTACAGCAGCTCATATTCTGATGGTGAAACAGAAAAAGACATAGGAAAATGGGCAGAATAGCCATAACCATAACTAACCAATACCTCTCTACTGTATATCCTACACTAGCTCATGCTCCTTCCTCTCCCGAGAGGTAACATCCTACTTTCTCACAGCCAGCATGCGTTTCCTGCTATGTTCCATCCTTTCTGCTCATACTTGCTGCCTAAATGGCACCACGCCTAACCACAAAATACTGTAGCTCCATGTGGCCATTTTGGGCTGAACCCACTAAGGTTGATGGTGAATACCACCTCAGAACTTGTTCTAGGGCTAGGTACTGTTAACCCAGTTACAAGTACAGTAGACTTTTTCTTGGTACCTTTCTTTGTTGTAGTTTATCTGGCTTCTCCGGATAGACTTGTTTGTCGTGAGAAACTCAACCAGGACTTCAGGCCACAGATGACATAGCTTCCACATGCCCCAATGTACTGTTACATTTTTGCATTCACAATGTGTTAAAGCAACACAGTATACTTCAAGCAGAAATATATTCAATATATTTTTTTTAACTTTTAATAGTTATACCGGGGCGGCATGGTGGTGCAGTGGTTAGCACTGTTGCCTCACACCTCTGGGACCCGGGTTCGAATCCCCGCCTGGGT
>JAODJX010000092.1:44006-71996 GCA_026776945.1 Isichthys henryi
CCCCCCCCATGTGGATTGTTCCACCAGTGCCAACCCTATACAAGTTATTACAGAGCTGGAAGAGGAAGCAAATCCCGAACTGATGTTGTTCAGGACACCTGGTTCTCTAGAGTCTGCCGGGGTCCTGCTGCACATTGATTCTTCAGAGTCTGTGCTAATCCTTCTGGAGCCACTCTGCCTGTGAGCTGCAAAATTCTTCTCCCTTTTGGAAGCCTTCCTGTAGTGGATGCTTAATCCCACTGTATGGAAGGTGCCTGATGTCAGAGCACTCTTCATGTGGGCAGAGAAGATCCAAGCGGGCCTCACCCCAGGCTTGGATCCCCAGGTGGCAGAGAAGGTCCAACGCTAAATGGGGGACATGCAGTGGCTACTCGAGCATGTAGCCACTCAGCCTGCCGCTTTTCCACAGTGTGGGGCTTCTCAGCCCACCGCTGCTTGGCAGCATGAAGTCATTTAGCTCTCTGTAGCTCACTGCCATTCAGCCTGCCACCTCTTCGTACCTCATCGCTGCTCAGTCTGCCAGTTCTCCACAGCTCAGCTCACAGGTTTTCTGCAGCTCACCACAACTCCCAGCCCTGGCCAAAGGGGGAAGAAGCAGAGGTAGTGGACTGTGCCCATAGTTACCATTCCACCTGACCTGTAGTCTGGCCTCGCAGTCTGATTCCCCGCTTGCTGACTGGGAAGGGGCCTTTATACCCATGCTCTAGGCTCCCAGCCCCAGGAGCATCAATTTACCCAAGTCCCAGGTTCCCAGCCCAAGAGGGGTTACATCATCTGCACCTGGTCCCACAGCAGCCATGTTGCCCGAACCTGACCCAATAGATGCCATTCTGTCTCTGTTTGACTGCGGTGAGACCACTCCCCCAGTTGGAAGACTGTTCTGGACTGTTTAGCCTGCTATGCTTTGTCTGCCTTCTGGGAGGTAACACCAGTGGTCACTCCAGGAGCCCCAGTTGGGCCTTGCTAACCTCCAGGGACCCCAGTTGCACCCGCGAAACATGCAACTCTACAGCTACCACCTGGTCAGATGGGATTGATTGGAAAGATGCCCTTTCAGAAGATCATGAGTGGGACCCCTTGGGCTTTGCCCTGAGTTCAACTCTGTGGGTCTTTGCCTTAGCCAAAGACTTAGCCTTATCCAATCCCTGGTCCTGGGGTGCCCACTGACATTGGCTGGGGCTCAAGAGAGGGGCTCACTAAGTGTCTTTCTCCCAGAGGGGGAGAAGAGGGCACACCATCTGTTGGGGCTGCCCAGATTCCAGCACATGCGACGCTGACTGCCCAGACATCAGTCATGCAGAGGCCCAGAGGAAGGGACCTGAGGGCCACCCCTACTCCGGCCCTGCAGTCTCCTCGCTGCCATCTGTTCCACTGGTCCTCCAAGGCCCTTCGGTCCTGCAGTACAGACAGATCCTGCCTCGCCTGTGGCTGGGCCTGGAAGGGTTCACATCCCAGGGTTGCTGCCCAGCTCCCCAGGGTCTGGGAGACCCCCCCAGCAATTCTCCACTTCCTCCAGTCGTGCCTTGATGCCTGCCCTGTTATCCTGTCCTGCCTTCTTCCTTGGTCTGTGTCCCCTGTGGCTCCCTCTTATGTTGTAACAAATGTAACAGACTGGTTTTGAAGTGTAATGTAGCGATTTATGTGCATTGTAAGTGCAATTTAATGAATGCAAATGCCTAAGTACAAGCTTCATCAAAATAACCACCCTTGCCTTTTTCACAGCAGCACAGATTCACAGAATCCTTTCCAGCAATTTTTGGAAATAACTTGTGTCCAAACTCTCCAAGTGCCTTTTCAAACATGCAAACAGTTCTGTCTCATTTCTTAGATGCTCATTTTACACTTGTTAGTCCAACTTGTCCTGCTTCCAGTCCTGAATACTCCAGTGTTTGTGTTGTTTAGCCTATATTAGTCTTTCTTTCTTGTTAACACCACAAAGTAAAGGTTTTCTAGCAGCAACTCAACCATGCAGTCCAGCTGCTCTCAGTTTTTTCTTGAGAGATTAAGGTTTCCCTCTGTTCATATTAATCGCATTAAACGTGTAGTCGCTTATTTGGGTTTGCTCCCAATCTCCTGTCTTTCTCCACTATACCTGTCCCATAAATTGCCAAGTTTGCCCTGTTTCAGGATCCTGTTCCTTCGCCCCTCTCCTTCCGCATGCTAACGAAAACAAATCAATATTGTGTTAGCGCTGGAGTTTCTTTAGTTTACAATGCCAGGGACATACAACAAAGTCTGTAACTTTCATTTTCATTCATTCATTGTTCAACTTCTTTCAAAGAAAAATTTAAAACTACAAGTTACAGTATTTGGTAACACTTTACTTGTGAGTGCACAAATACTTAGTAGTATCTCAGTTACTCCAGTGAACTACAAATCATGAACAAATATAATAACTGCTTAGGATAAAAGATGCACCATGATTCGTTAACATTGAATAAACATGAGGTCTCCATCATTGCTCTATATGTGTGGAATTTGCAGGTTCTCCCTGTGTCATCATGGGGTTTCCTCCAGGCACTCCAGGTCCCCCCCCCCCCCAGTTCAAAAACATGCTGAGATTAATTGGAGTAACCAAATTGCCTGTAGGTGTGTTGTTTCCTATGATGGACTGGCGCTCCGTCTTTGTTTCTTGCCATGTGCCCATGGTCCCACAACCCTGAATTGGACAATCGGTTTCAGAACATGGATGGTTCCATATATACATACACATACAGTACTGTGTAAATGTTTTAGGAATTCAAAGAAGATTTTCAGAGCTATTCATCTTGGTTGTATAGACGCTCCTCTACTTACGAATGAGTTACGTTCCGAACAGCCATTCATAACTTGAAATGTTCGTAAGTCGTTATTCAAAATCATTTTAAGGGTATATGCAAGTACAAAGAACTAGGATGCTGGGAGTACACGCGTTACGCTGCTGCACGGCGGGAGTAGCGGCCAGAAGTCGTACTAGCCGCAACTGGTGCGCAGAAAAAAAATTGATGTTACAGATAGGAAACGGGAGCCCAAGGAACACAATTTGACTTACTTACTCTTCGTTCATACGTATGAAAGTTCATAAGTTGAAAGTTTGGAAGTAGAGGAGCGTCTGTAATTCTCTATTTTCTCAGAAAAAACACAGTTTAACATATGCAAATGAATAGCAACACAAAAAATAAGAATTTCATCTATTTTAAGAATTTCATCTTCTAAATAGTTACTAATATCTTATATGGCTAGATAAACTGTACTTTGGTACCCAAAACTCTCCTTAGGACATCACCCTAGTCATTGTATGTATTCATAAAATATCAATATATGAATTTCCGGGATATTCTCCGGACCCCCCGCGACCCAGTAAGGATAAGCGGTTTGGAAAATGGATGGATGGATAAGGACTTTTTTATGCACACTGCTATTATTCTGAACACTTCTGTATGCTGAGCACTCAGTGGTCGCTTTTCCTTCACTCTCACTCTCTGGTCAGACACCTTCTAAACCCTACACTCAGTCTCAGAAGCACTCTGCTTGCACAGCTGATGAAAGATGGAAAAAGTTCAAAGCATCCTTTTTTTTCAGAATATATATTTATATAATTATTCCTCCCCCCAAAAAAATCTCCCTGGCCCACCCGATTACAGGCAGCTGGAATCAGGCCTGGCAAACAGACAAGTATATATTTAATCACCACCATGGCCCGTCTGTCGTATGTAGACAAGTTTCAGAATATTGTAGGAGAAATACCTGAATTTTAATTGGTTGAATTCAGCTTTTAAGTTATACTCTGTCCAGCTTCAGGATAACCTGACATTCTCTGGCTCATCATTACTCAGTACAAGGCAGTACCTTTCAAACAAAAATGTTTGAAAAATTCATTTTGGATCCATACCACTTTTTTAAGTTTTATATAATATTTAGAGTTATTTTCTTCATTTTACTTGTTCATTTTGCTAGTTTCTATTAACAATGAACAATAACCGTAAATTCTAAGTAGGATTAAGAACAGTCAGGATTTAACAGAGATTTACTTCAAGAGACAAACAATTGCAACTGTAATGGAATTCAATAGTGCTAAAAATTTACTCCTAATGAAACCAATTAAAAAACAATAATTAAATAAAACTCCTATGAAGAGAAAAAAATGAGATGTCAATTTGTGTTCACAGAACCACTGCCATTGTTTGTACTATAATCAGAGACGAGCTGTGATTTGGCAGAGCAGCAGTACCAGGCAGTACTGAAGCTGAGCTCGAGCTGTGACCCCTCCTCCCCCCGCCCAGTCACTAAGGGACCTGGAACGGCAGCTGTGTATGCCACTGTACTATATTTCATAGGGACAATAAGGCCACTGAGTCTAAAGGTTCCTCCAGCATTTCCTTTTTTGTTGTTTTCTGCAACATAAACCTTCATTCAACATTCTACAGGGCTTTAATCATCAATAAAAGAGTGGAAATAAAATCTCACAAAAACAAGTGTGTTTTAATTTTAACTACTACTGGACCACTTTGTTTACCTAGAAAGCGGGTTTTTAAAAATATTTGCACCGCAGAGCCAAAGAAAGAATGTAAAGCTCATTTTGGCAACGATGTAACCTACCCACAATAGTTATTTTTAACAAATTATGGAATACTTTGGAAAATTACTTTTATAAATTACGTTTATAAATTTATAATTTTATAAATAAAATTACGTTTATTGACAAAACAACAAAAATGTATAACAGAAAGATTCATCATGGCCAATCAACATTAACAGAATGACTGTCTGATAGTTCGCTTTGAGACCCATACTGACTCATGAAGGTTTTAGAGCAATCTGTGGTCTTGTCAGAAACAGGATAAGCAAAGACCATGCAGACAGTCCAAATCAGCATCTTCTGTCCAGATGAGGGTCTAGCAGAGGTCAAAGCATTTAGGGGTGGCCCTAAAATCGGCCCCCTCTAAACCGCTCACTTTTTCAAGGTTACTGACATCTTGCGAAGTCCCTTCATTCGATACAGCAGTCCATTGATGAACTCCTAGCAGAAACAATAGATTCCTTTTTGAAAGAGCTCAAACAATATAGAACAGGGCAGAGAAATAACCTCCATTATCACAGCTCCCGTGAAAAACATAAAGTCAAATGGCTACTGTTGCATTGTTGTGTATCCTTACCTCTTTCGGCTTTGCACATTCTTGAAGAAGTTCCTGGGAAGATATTGCAAACAAATTTATGCAGAAGTGAATAAAAACTTAAGTGCTTGAATGAAATGGGATGGATTCTGATTGGCTGGTGATCTCTGTGAAAAAGGAATGGGATGGATCGTGATTGGGTGGTAATCTCTGTGAAAATGGTATTGGGATGATACCGACTGGCTGGTGATCTCTGTTAAAATGGAATTGGAAGAATATTGATTAGCTGGTGATCTCCGTCAAAGTGGAGTGGTATGGATACTATAGACTGAAGAAATCTATGAAAATGGTATTGCATGATAGTGATTGGGTGGTGATCCCTGTGAAAATCAAATTGGAAGGATACTAATTGGCTGGTGGGGGCGGCATGGTGGTGCAGCAGTTAGCACTGTTGCCTCACACCTCTGAGTCCCAGGTTCGAGTCTCCACCTGGGTCACATGTGTGCAGAGTTTGCATGTCGTTGTGGGGTTTCCTCCGGGTACTCTGGTTTCCCCCCACAGTCCAAAGACATGCTGAGGCTAATTGAACTTGCTAAATTGCCCGTAGGAGTGCATGTGTGTGTGACTGGTGTGTGTGTGCCCCCTGTGATGGGCTGGCCCCCCATCCTGGGTTGTTCCCTGCCTCATGCTCATTGCTTCTGGGATAGGCTCCCCCCAAGACCTAGTAGGATAAGCAGTTTGGAAAATGGATGGATGGATGATTGGCTGGTAATCTCCGTGAATATGGAATGGGAAGGATACGGATTGATACAGCGCCTGATGACTCTTACTTGCAGTCTTGATCGTTGCTCAGTATCTGGCAGCTCAAGCAGCTCATCTATGTCAATCTCTAACTGTGGTATGTCATCCTCCTAGAGACACAAGCAGAAAACACCCTTTAATGAGGAAATGGTTATACAGGAGAACATTTTTATTATTGGACAGACACATCAGAGAGAACAGCAATTATACTACAGCTGCATTCAAATACACGTCAATCAAGCACATTCTTTATGGATGTGAAGTTAATCGGCTGTGTGGCTATTTTTCTATCTGTAAAATGAAAAATCTTGTAGATTAAAAGGGTACTGAAACAATTTAGCATAACATTAGGAAGACAAAGCTCTGTTTTGTCCTGATTAGTAGAACAGTAGGTATTCATAATTAGTCATTTTAATTAGTCAATTTACTTAGTAATTTTTTATGAATTTTATGTAGTTTTTGAGTTTTCTGCACTTACTGTTCATTTAGTGTGATATTGCAAAATATAACTTAGAACACTCATACTTTACACATGGAAATGGAACAATATCATTTCAAGGACAAACCATTGGCAGTCCTGCTGATATCTGAACACTTATGGTGTAATATTGCAGAAGGACATGCTGTTAACTATTAGGCTCTTTTGAAAAGTATTTGCAGAAGTAAATGTATGGGTCTTGTTTTAATAAAGCATAACAGTTAAGCCAGAGATTTTTGGAAGGAGAAAAACAATATCCTGAGAGAGAGAGAGAGGTAGATAGATAGATAGAGTAGGACTTATTAAAGTAAGAATTGCCAACTAATACTCAATTAGTATTACTAATATTTCTAAACACTCCACACAGTCTTAACTCTTTATATATACTGTCTGTTTTAGTCCAGACTGTTTTTCATGAATTGTACCCAAGACAGAAAGATTCAGTTGCATCTCTGATGGCAATTCAAGTAACCATGGCAACACATGTCCCAATATTTCTCTCTATATTTGCCCAAAAACCAACCAATGTAATACTCCTGATTTTTCATCTAAATTTACAGCATGAATACTTATGCTAGGTTCATTTTTGTAATGATGTTAAGAGGGTTTTCTTTATTTCTCAAAAAGTATAGATGAAAATGGATATCCAGTCATTGACTATTATACATAAGAAAATATTCCATTTCTTTATGTGGAATTATCTCAAATGTGTAGCATTACCAAATAAGGGTGCAAACAAAACAAGTTAATCTTTACAAATAAATTCTGACTGTGAATTATTGCTATATATATACCAGTTCTGTATTATTATACTAAATATTTCCAAAATAAAGCCATTGTGAAATGTATTAAGTTGCGTAATGAAAGACTCATGTCAGTAGGAGCAGTGTTGGGCTCTGTGGGTCAGGAATCTTTACCGGTATCTGGAGGGTCACTGGTTTGAATCCCATAGTCGGCAGCGTGATCATATCACTGTTGGGCTCATAAGCCCAAATCATGCTTCAGGGGAGCCCACTTTGCCCTCACCTGTATGCGTGTCTCACAGGAGAGCATGATGGGAGATGTGAAATTCCTGTGTACTTGTACACATGGGAGCTTGATTGGACTTTATGGCCTGACAGGATATGTTTGAATTCAAAGCCCTATTCTGTTTCATAACAGTTTTAAATGTCATAATTCATAAACATGCAGTGTTTCATTTACATTCAATTTACTTTTTAAACAAATTGTACCAATATTTATGCAATTGCTCCTATACTGAATGTTTCACAAATGTGTTAATATATGAGTAAATTATACTAAATACCTCTCAATTTAAAAAATGAAAAACAATCACTTCAAAAAGCCGTTATACTGAGAAAAGAAAGCAGGGAATTGGATCGTACCTATTGGATTATATGTTAATCCTGAATAATACTGTGAGTTTGCAGAGGCTTTGAAATAGCTGTCCTGGCAGTATGAGAGGGACAAAATAAGAGGATGTACCAATGAATTAAGTATCATTAGTCATTCCCATAAGTGTTTTTGCATAAATTCATATTAATTTTACTGGACTTGCTACATTGAGCATTCTGTGCTGAAGAACAGCTCCAACTTCACTGTCACACCCTTTGCTTGTGACATGAGACCCACAGTCACCCAGTTTCTGGGTAATGAATATACCAATTGAATGCCACCGACGTGGTTTAACAACATGCTAAGACCTGGAGGGAGTTCAGCCGTATTAGATCATCCATGCATCCATCCATCTTCCATACCCGCTTGTCCTGTGCAGGGTTGTGGGGGGTCCAGAGTCAATCCCAGAAGCTACAGACACAAGGCAGGGAAAAGTCCAGAACAGGCCAGCTCATGGCAAGGAGCTCACACCAGTCACACCTATGGGCAATTTGGTAACTCCATTTAACCTCAGCAACTATTTAGACTGTGGGGGGAATCCAGAGGAAACCCCACGATGACACTGAGAGAACATGCTCCACATATGTTGCTGGGTGGAGACTCAAACCCCAGTCCCAGAAGCAAGAGGCATCAAAACCACTGTAGCAGCATGCCACCCCCTCAACTAGACCACTGTGAGCAATATATGCTGATATTGCTTTAAATTTCAAATACGGAAATGTAGGGAGCCCCTCAGATAGAAAAAATCGCGGTAGAAAAAATATTTTTTAGTAATCCGTGTGCTCGAGTTAATAATTCATGCTCTTTACAGCCGTGACCCTAAGTTTTGAGAATGACACAAATATTAATCTTCACAAAGTCTGCTGCCCCTGTTTTTATGATGGCAATTTTTCATATCCAGAATGTTATGAAGAGTGATAAGATGAATTTCAATTAATTGCAAAGACCCTCTTTGCCATGAAACTGAACTTAATCCCAAAAAACTCATATTCACCGCATTTCAGCCCTGCCACAAAAGGACCTGCTAACATCATTTTAGTGATTCTCATGTTAACACAGGTGAGAGTGTTGTCGAGGACAGGGCTGGAGATCATTCTGTCACGCTAGTTGATTTAGAATAGCAGACTGGATGCTTTAGAAGGAGGGTGGTCCTTGAAATCATTGTTCTTCCTCTGTTAACCATGGTTACCTGCAAGGAAACATGCGCACTCATCATTGCTTTGCACAAAAAGGGCTTCTCAGGCAAGGATATTGCTGCTAGTAATTGGGATATTGCACCTAAATCAACCATTTATCGTATCATCAAGAATTTCAAAAAGAGAGGTTCAATTGTTGTGAAGAAGGCTTCAGGGCACCCAAAAATGTCCAGCAAGCGCCAGGACCATCTCCTAAAGTCGATTCAGCTGTGGGATCAGGGCACCACCAGTGCAGAGCTTGCTCAGGAATGGCAGCAGGCAGGTGTGAGTGCATGTGCATGCAGTGTGAGGCAGATTTTTGGAGGATGGGCTGGTGTCAAGAAGGGCAGCAAAGAAGTCAGTTCTCTCCAAGTCAGGGACAGACTGATATTCTGCAAAAGGTACAGGGATTGGATACTGAGGACTGGGGTAAAGTCATTTTGTCTGATGAATCCCCTTTCCGATTCTTTGAGGCATCCGGAAAAAAAATTTGCCAAGAGAAGAAAAAGTGAGCGCTACCATCAGTCCTGTGTCATGTCAGCAATAAAGCACCCTGAAACCATTCATGTGTGGGGTTGCTTCTCGGCCAAGGGAGTGGGCTCACTCACAATTTTGCCTAAGAATACAGCCATGAAAAAAGAATGAAACCAAAACAACCTGAGACTAACTTCTCCCAACAACCCAAGAACAGTTCGGTGACGAACAATGCCTTTTCCAGCATGATGGAGCTCCGTGCAATAAGGCAAAGTGATAACTAAGTGGCTCAGGGAACAAAACCTCAACATTTTGGGTCCGTGGCCAGGAAACTCCCCAGATCTTAATCCTATTGAGAACTTGTCAATCCTCAAGAGGCCAGTACACAAACAAAAACCCACAAATTCCGACAAATTCCAAGTTTTGATTATGCAAGAATGGGCTACCATCAGTCAGGAATTGGCTCAGAAGTTCACTGACAGAATGCCAGGGTGAATTGCAGAGGTCTTGAAAAAGAAGGGACAATACTACAAATATTGATTCATTGCATAAACTTAATGTAATTGTCAATAACAGTCATTGACATATGAAATGCTTGTAATTATATACTTCAGTATGCCATAGAAACATCTCACAGAAAGATCTACAAACACAGAAGTAACAAATGGTGAAAACCAATACTTCATTCTCAAAACTTTTGGCCACAGCTGTAGTTAGTAATGCATACGCTCGAGTTAGTAGGGCACGGACTACTAACTCGAGAGCACGTACTTACGGAGCTCCATGGAGCCCCTAAGGTGTCATGGTAGAAAAAAATATTATGCTGTCAAGCTACTCATACAGGCAGCGCGGTAGCGCAGTGCTTAGTGCTACTAGTTCATAGCAAGAAGGTCCTGGGTTTGGTCCTGTCCCAGGTCTTTTCTGTGTGGAGTTCACATGCCCTCCCCGTGTTTGTGCGGGTTTTTGCCGATTTCCTCCCACTGTCAGGGTCAGCTCCTGTTGTCAGTCTTCATGATTTCCCTTGCTCCTAGTCAGCATCATGGCTCAGCTGATTGAGCATGCGGTTGTCTGTGAACCCTTTAGTCATGTGTTCGAATCTCACTTTTTTGTTCCTAAGGTTTCTTTTGTATTAGTTTTAGTCCTTTGGTTTGTGTTCGGTTTTGGTTTCTTGCTTTGAGCCTTAGTTGTGTTTTATCAGTTTTTGTTATTCCCAGTATTAGATTCTGTTTTTCCTGTTTCTTTGTTAGTTCTTAGTTTTTTTCTGTTTAGTTCCTTGAAGTTAATTAGTTTCACTTGTGAACTGTTTTCCCAAACCTTGTTGATTGATCTCACCTGCCCTTTGTTAGTCTTGTTATGCTTCTGAATTTAAGTCCCTGTCTCTGTTCAGTTCCCTAGTGGTTTGTTGAGTTTTTGTTGGATGTCAATGAAGTAATGTTGGTTATAGTTTTGCTGTTTGCTATATGGCAAGCAGGCCTGCCTGCCTTCCTTAAATCGGCCCTGTATTGGCGACTGCCCTGGGTTAGTTCCCGCCTATGCCCTGGGATAGACTCTAGTCCCGTCCCCCCCACAACCCCAGCTGGGATTAAGCGGTTTCAGAAAATGGATGGATGGAGTTACTCAAACGTCCTCTCCAGTTAGCAATTTGTACTCTTGAGTTACAGTAATCACCACTCAGAGTATGAATTACTAACCCGTGAGCACGAATTACTAAATCGAGAGCACGTGATTAGTAACTCCAGTACAAGATAACAAACTTTTTCTACCGTGACACCACCTATGAGTAAGTAAACAGTGAAAATATCTTTGTCAGTAATATTTATAATTCAGCCCATGTATTCCATTATTAAATAAGAGTGCACTCTTAGTGATCCCACAGGAAATTCTTTTGCATACTGCATAAATTGCTGAGATACAAACATACTGTCCAAAAACAAACTGCCAAGAGTTTACACTGAGAATGAACAATATTGTGCATGAAATAAATATTGACTGATGGTCCATGTACAATTTATATTGTAATAGTTGTTCTGTGGTGTATTTGAAGAACTTCAATGATCAGCACTAGTCTTCAGATAAAACATATTTAAAAAATATCTACAAATCCATTAAATATCTAAATAAATCTGCAAGTAAAATGACTACAATATTTATGTTATGGAAATATTTCTAAAATATTTGCATGTCTTTCTATTACTTCACAGTATCTTTAAGCAGTATCCTTCACAGACTTTCTTAAATATGTTTAACTGTATAATTGTAAAATACATTGCAATCATTCCTGTGCTTGTCCTGAGCACAGGCCTGGCTGCGTGCTTACCTCACAGTCATAAAGCAGGTGTAGCTGGCCCTCTATCCACTCCTCGATGTCCAGCCTTCTCTGCAGGTCCTTGCGGTTGTACTTGACTGTCAGCTTGACGAGTGTGCACCGGGGACACTCCTCATCCTCCTTCTCCTTTTCCTGGGTGTGGAACATCACTCTGGGCTGAGAGCTCGCCTCCGATGCCATGCTTGTTGAGTCCCTTGGGAAACAGCGGAGGAAACTGAGAATCCTCCCTCGGTCTCCTCTGAGTTCCTCTCAAACTGTTGTTTTTCTCCTTTCCCTCCTCTCTCCATCCCCCGATCACTTGCTCCTTGTTCTTTATGAAGGATGCTAATAAAAGGATCTTGTGTGTGTTACAAATAGAGAACAAAGAGCTATCAGATAGTCGGAGTAGAAGAGAAAGTATCAGGATGATAACATTTTAACCTATGAAAAAATAATATAAATGGAGTAATGAATTAAGATTATTAAATGTCATTACATGTCAGAGAGTAACTAAGAAATGTGTTGTCACTAAAAGCAGCGAATTTAACTGATGCTTTATCTGCACGTACTTTTTGAAATAGCTGCATGACCAACCTGAGCTGGATATGGAGTCAAAAGATAGTAAAAGTATAAAAGGATTCCTCTCTATCCACTGTGTGAAGTTTGCACATCTACACATTTATTTACATTTACATTTACTATTGCATTCACATCTATTTACTGATCCGATCAAAATTAAGGAACAAGAGACATTTTTGTAATATGCAAAGTCAAAGCTTATCTGAATTCAAAGTTATTCTAACATGAATAGAAGACATGTATTTTAATTATATTTCATCAGTGAAAGCTATGCCACATCACAGAATAAATGGTTTAAACAAGAAATTTGAAGAAGGTATGCAATCAAAATTAGAGAATGGTTGATTTTTTTTTTTTTTTTTTTAGAAAAAGCCTACAAATGAATTCTGTCAAATTTTCTTTATTGGTTACAACTTTCAGAAATTTATAGGAAGAGGCTCTTACTTTCAATAACTGGCACATCAGTGGCAGGCAGGTATATAAATTCCCATCTGAACCAACTAAATTAAACTTGATTTCATCACTGAAATTAACTTTGGACAAGTTTTCCTCTGTCCAAACAGCACGCTCCTCGGCAAGAGGCTAGGGTAGACTTTTCATTCTTCTTGCTGATGAGCAGCTTGGTCACTGTGAAGTGGGCTTTTAGTCCATATTATTCCAGACAGCAAGACCCTGTCAAGACAAATTCTTGCCCTGTCCAGAACTGATTTGGTGAGCATTTACAGTTACAGTGTTGGACTGGTCCCTTGCACACTCATCTTATGTGGGTGACCAGGCAGTTTATGAGACTTGAATGGCTCAGTTTCTTTGTACAGCTTCAATATTCATGAAATGAAGCTCATGGAATGACTATAACTCTCTCTCAATAGCTAAGAGGGTCATCTTTTCAGCCTTCATCTGAACAACCTGACGTCACAAAATTTGTCACCTTAGAGAGGCTCACCATCTTGCAAAACCCCTACCAATGTTGCCAAGTAGATTGAGTTGCCAGATATTTTAAGATATTTCAGATTTGATCCAAAAACCGTCAAGTACAGTAAATTGTTCTCTAATTTTGATCGCATGTCTTTTTCTGTTTAAACTGTTTGTTTATTTTTGTGATGTGGCATAGTTTTCACCAATGAAATACCATTAAAATGCACTTATTCAGATTAAAAAAACTTTAAATTCAGATAAACTGTGACTTTCTATATCACGAAAACGTCTCTTGTTCTCTAATTTTGATCGTCACTTTATTTATTCGTTTGTTTATTAATTTGGCAGACACTTTTGTTCAGGCAAACTGCTGTCTCTAAATTGCGCACTGTATATACCGTGGAATTGACTGGCATCCTATTCAGGGTTTTCTCAGTCTTGTTTCATATGCTTCACTACTGCATAAGCGGTTGGATAAATAAAAGACAGATGCACACATTTGATGTGAGCTCGTGACTGCCCCCTTGTGGACTTATCTAAATGTTACTTTTTAGCGGTATAACCCTCAATGGTGCACGTACGTTCGTCCATCCATCCTTCAATTTTCTATATCCGCCGGTCCTGTGCCGGGTCACTGGGGTCCGGAGCCTATCCCGGAAGTTACGAGCGCACAGCAGGGAATATGCCAGGACGGGGTCCAACGCATCGCTGGGCACATACTTGGAAACGTCTGTTAATACTGTATCTTTGAACATGTTTTCAGTATAATATTTGAAAATACGTGCAAAGTTGTCTATAGAATGAAATCTTCCAAAATCTGCAATAAGTATCACATTCAAAACGAACAGAAGATGAGATGAAATGACACACGCAGTTCCGTAGGTGACTAGCTCTGCCTCCTGTTGGACGTTGTTAAAAAAATCCGGGAGTATGACAAATGACACCATTTACTAATGTGTGATATATATATATATACACACACACCAAACAATAAAAATTGGACTTAATAAACAAACTATATATATACACACACACACCAAACAATAAAAATTGGACTTAATAAACAAACTGAAAAAAGAACTTGTATTTGTCATAAAGACAAATCCATCTACGCCGAATGCCGCGATACGGAAACACTCTAGCGCACATAATGGGAAACTTTCTATCAGACGCGGGAAAAAACCGCAGAAAAAAACGACAACAAAAGAAATCCACAACGCATGAGGACGCATTTGACGGACCCTGTCTCCATATTTCTTGGCTTGCTGTGTGGTCCTAAAATGCGAGAGTGTGTTTAGACTGAAGCTTTTGGCAGCTTTCGGTGCGCTCGCCGCCCGCTGATATCAGGGCGCAGGTGTGCCCCAGGCTGGCTGCGTCACAGCCACGACAAGGAGCGGTGCTACAGTGTACTTCCTCAACTCAACAGGTCCAAGCTGCGAGGAAGCCGTGTCGCTATCGCAATCGTGACAAAAAGTGTCTTTCTTCGTTCTTTTTATTTGTTTTCGTTAGAGAACAGGCTGCCAGCTATGTAAGTATACAAACTATACTACAAGTTATTAGTTATAAATAAGCTGTATATTTTAATTATTATGGCTATACGTTCATGTGTTATCTAAAATGTTTCTTTAAGACGAATGACCAAACCAGCATCTAGGTCGTTTGCTTTTGATATAAATTTTTAATCTCTGTGTATGTTTTTGCGTTTATTTTAGAAAGAAACAAAGGCCGTTCACCTAAAGAATGACTCGGTGTTTCAGTGGATTGTTATTATGCTTCGCACTGATATTAATTCAAAGATTTTCCGAGTGCGTTGACGAGCACTGCCTAGGAAATTTCAAGAAAGGGAAGAAAGACTTTTTCGTGGATGTAACAGATTCGGTTAAGAACGGGGCCACCTTCATCGACTCTCCATCCGTGGAGCACGCCGAAGACTGTGCGCAAGCTTGCTGCAAATATGGCACCTGTAACCTGGCCATGTTGGAGCAGAATGTGGAGGGAGACGCCGTGAAAAGCTGCTATCTTTTCGACTGTTTGTACGCAAACAGACATGTTTGCACGTTTGTAAAACATACGGGATTCAACAGTTACATCTTAAAGAGTGTCTTCGATAACTACCTGGACGGCCACCAAAAAACTCCAAGTGAGTACACTGTTCTACGTGCCTTCTTCACAAGCCTTCGCAAAGCCATAGATTTAATCAGTATCGGCGCTGTTTGTTTTTGGGTGGGGAAAGGATTTCAAAACATCTTGAGAACTATTTAAATGTAAGTTTGTTTTTCGGTAACTGCGAATTAAGGAGCAGATGGATAGGGTCACTGGGCTAAAGAAACATGTATATTCTAAAAGGAATTGGATTCTCTATTCCTAATTTTACTTGTGCATTGCCAACTGCTATTCAAAATTTCAATATGGACTTGTCTGTCCTCTTGAAGGAAAAGATGACCGGGCTCCTGTGGCCGATGCTGGAGAGGACATGATTGTTCAACCGACGACCGATGTGTTTCTGAACGGCTTCCAGAGCCGAGATGATCATAAGATCGTTAGTTACGAGTGGACCTTGCTAAGTGGGAACAAAACGGTCACTCTGGAGGTAAGATTATTTACATCTAACTGGACAGAATAATCAGCTGTTGCAAAAATCCGATCAGTATGCCATTTCACGTATAACGTATATGGGTATGTTCTGTCGGTAATCCAGAGTAAGCACAGGTTTTGTTTCCGTTTAATTACACATCTAGTCTATGCTTTAATACTGTATGCTTCTGTGACATTGATTAAATTATTATAGGCTAGTATAGTATTTATTATTTGTGCAGATGTACATGGCTTTTTGTAAAGGATGTTACCTCAGTTTAAAGTATTTGGGACATGTGCTGCTTAAGATGCAGATTATAAACAAGGTAGGTTGAACTATTGTGTCATCGCGCTATAGTCTAAGGCAGCAGTGGGCAGTCTTATCTGCAAGGGGCTGGTGTGTATGCAGGAGTTTGGGATAACCTTTAGGCCAGCTGTTCAAATCCAGGTGTGAGGACTTTTAAGCCAATCAGTCCTATAATTAGTAATCTAACCAGGGAGTTGCAGCGAAAACCCACATACACAACGGTGCCTTCTGGATAAGATTGCCCACCCCTGGTCTAAAGGACTTTTTTGGTGATATGGCCATTTTATATAGTAGCAAAAGCATTGCGGTGCTGAAACTTTGGTGTTCCAGAAAACGGAGCTGGTGGACCAGGTGAAGCTCTCCAACCTGCATCCGGGCGAGTACATGTTCCAGCTGACGGTCACAGATTCCAAGGGGCAGTCAGACTCTGCTGAGGTCACTGTACGGGTCCTGTCTCACAAGGAAACAGCACGTGAGTACCTGCAGACCCACTAATTTGTTAGAGGTTAGTGGTATGATGTCATAAACCAGGGGTGGGCATCCCTGATCCAGTAATGCCGGTGCCCAGCAGGTTTTCTGCCCTGCCTGAGGAGTTACTGTCTGCCTGAGATCAGGTGTGGTTTATCAGATACTAGGTGGAATGGCAAACCTGCTGGATACCGGCACTCTAGGATTAGGGCTGCCTCCTCTTGTCATAAAGCAGTGCACAGAGTGCATCTGTTATCGGGGATATTACTTTCAAGAAAACGGAGACCTGCAGACACCATCTACTTCCCTGGTGCTGTGACCCCTGGTAGTACAGGGGCCTTTTCTTTCCTTGGCTATAGTTCATTACATACTGACAATGATCATTGGTTCCCAAGAGGTAAAAATCCAGACCAAGATTTTGTTTCATCCAACCCATTTAGTACTTTGTGACTGTGAATCTGTACTTGTCAGTTGAAACAAAATCTTGGTCTGGATTTTTACTTTATGGATCAGAATTATCCACCTCTGTTGGTTCCAATCAAGTGAAGTGAAAATGATTAGTTGTCATTGACATAACATGGCACACAGTGCACAACAATGAAATGTGTCCTCTGCATTTAACCACATGTGGCATAGCAGGGGGGCAGCTGATTCATCACACAGGTAGCAGTGCTTGGGGGCAGTACCTTGCACAAGGTATGTCAGTCACTTTGTTTACATGCACAGCTTAGTTGAGCTATGGTTTATAGCTCAATTATGCCATTTAATTGGACCACTGTCCTTGTCCCAGTATACATGCACGAGATGGGAAGCGAATTATTTAGCGAAGTATGTCTGGCTCCACTGTGATAGGTGGCGATATGGCTCCTTTCAGCTTGTTTGTATTGGACTTTTTGACCTATTATATCACAGGCGTAAAAAAAATAATAAAATTAATAATAATGGATGTGTGGACAAATGAATTGACACAAGATGTAACTGCAACCTGGTTGGTGGAACAGATACAAGATCAGGATCGCATAAGAATTAAAGCATTTTGTATAATACTGTGACAGCACGGTACTGGAAATTTTTCAGATATTGCAATGTAATTTTGTTTAGAATAAATATTGGGGTATATATGAAACAAAGGAGATCAACGTAAATTTCTTGCAAACCTGTCTAGGAGTCATTTAAACAGCAAGGATGAAAATGATTGTTTCTGAGACCACATGCATTGCTCAGGCAAAAACAGCGGAGGTAAACTTTAAACTGATTATAAACATATGTTAGATAATACTGAAAATGATTAATTATTACAATTGCAAAACTTGCTAGATTTTTTTCCTATGACTGAGTAAAAATATTTTAGCAAGACTGCTATAATATTCGTACCAAACTGAAGGTAAGAAAAAGCCTGATCTTAATCTAGCTGTCTAGCAATGTAAGAATTGCATTTGCATAACATGCGATGGTGGTATTAATATCACAAGTCACCCAGTCCTATTGCAGCCGTTTTTCATATTCAGTACAAAATACCACGCCTGGCACTGTGAAGTCAGTTTTTATGCCAGTGAAAAACAAACTCATTGAAGTACCGTACTTTTGGTACCTTCTCGAAGTACTGTACTTTAGTTTAGCAGTGAATTGAACAGTTTTGCAGTTCTGTACATTTCGTAAGTGCTTTATGCCCTTTGCTATACTCCAAGCTTCTTCTGTGTACAGGCTTCTCCTGTTACTTCCGGGTGACAGCGCTGGGGAAGAAACTGTGGAGCATGCATAGATCACCTAGTCCAGTTTGAGTCTGAGCGTATACATGCAGGAGTAAATCGATTCCCGTCATTGCATTATCTGGGTTTCTTAGTCCGATTTCGAGAAATTTGTTTTGGTCTGATTTCAGTCACACTAAGATGTTTATATGAACTTTAAAAGTACATTTTTAGTTAGACTAACACAATGATTTGATTTTCTTAGTGTGCATGTAAACATACTCACTGGTACTTTTCTGGTCGGGGATTCAAACCAGCAATCATTTGATTATAAGTGCCTTTCCCTATCCATTAGACCCCCACTGCCCAGTCAACTATATCACTTAATTGTCTTTGCCACGTTGTCGTTAGTTCACTGCAATTAGCAAAAGTGTCTAATCTGCAAGGTGGTGATCATATTGTCTGATCCCTAGTGTAATAATCTGATGTGTAGTGTAATACTGTAACAATGAAACAAAGCTGTGTGGTCAGCCTGTAAATATGGTAAAGCCAGGTGAGAACCTAGCAAAGCATATCACTGCACTGTGGAGATGGAGTGCTGATTACGGGTCAGCTGTTGAACCCCAGGTTGAAGCACATTGGACCTGTGTTATAATATGCTGAGTGGCAGGTGCCTGTATCTATAGGCTGGATGACCCATATCATATGGAATTGTCCTTTCATATTTGTTTTATGAAGAAAAGTATTTTTGACACTTTTTAGATGTCATTTCCGTTATCAGTTCTCTTGTACATAAATCACCTATACACCCTCTCCTCATTTAGCGACTACCTCATCTAGTGACCACTGACAAATACGAGGGTAATAACATTCAGGTTCAACCAGTGCTCGCATTTATAAACACATTTTGTTCATCTGACAAAAAATGTATGCCAGTGAACTAGTTTTTCTAATTTCTGTGTAATTTGATGTGTTGCTGTCGTGTGCTAACATGCTTGATAATACTGGACCCCTGTTACCCTTGTGTACCTTCACCAGACTTCCTGTGTATTTCCGATGAATTTGTTGGGCAGAAACAGTGTAGCGATCAGTTGATACTGGAGGAGCAGCAAACTTCTATGATGCGATGTGGGTGTTGATATTTACTTCTGTGACACATTCCTTTTATGTGATTCATTTGTCACCTCACCATTGACAAGAAACTTTTCAACATGGAATCATGCTTTAAGTTGTATTCGTACCCTCCAAGAGCATGAGACCCAAGGCAGGAAATAACTGGTTCAGTGTATTGTATATTCCAGACATATAAGATGGATCTCTGTTCTTCCCAAGGAGTTTCTTCTGGAACAGGAAGTGTTCCCATCAGCAGCCGAGAGAAGCCGCTCCTTTTGTTTGGAACTTGTCGGGCTGGTTTTTAGGCTGAATTGCGATTTCACAAATGTAGGAACACCCCAAATGAGGCGTCCTTTTACACTGAGGGCCAAAGCTATGTTGGAGTTCCTGCCACAGTAGTACTGCTCGGCTCTTAGTCTACCTGAATTTTTTTTGCTTGTTGTTACCGTTTTGGGTTGCATTGACCCCCTACAAGACTGGAAAACTATCCTCTTAGAAATGGATCTGATCTGCAGAACTACATTGCAAGCTGCAAGGCTGCAATTGCTGTTAGGGTAATTGCAGTGCCTTCACGCTCTCTTGCCCCAAGAAGGATCTATAGACTCAGTTAGTTAGATGTGTCATGGCTGCCTTCTAAACTGACTCCAGTGGCATGACAATGGGCATGATGCATCTCAGTTTTCATTATCTCTCTGACACTCAACCATGTTTGGAAGAAAATGAGGTTTATTGCTCAGAAGTGATTCCTATGAGAACATACCTTTCTGTGAGAAAAGGTAAAGTGGGGTTATCTGCTAAATATGTCGTGTGGTTTGGCTGCGCAGATGCTGTGGATGTGCAGCTGTGGCCTGCAGCTGGGAGGTGTGCAGCTGTAGCCAGGTGATAGCAGCATCCTGATCTGTCATTCATCTTAGCATTGCGTGGCCGTTCTTATTCACATATGGCGAGAGGCCAGCTGACTGGCATCTGGTAACTCGTTAACAGGCCGGGTCACTTCTGACTTTTAGACTTCCTGTGTAATATGTTCATATAGCAGTCAGTGTGAGACTTCATAGGGAATCTGCAGCTGACGGAAGGCCATTGCACAGCAAGTCCATGTTTTTCATCTGAAATTGTTGCACTTTTTAAAAATATATACAACCTCATGTTGTCAGTTACATTTACACAGCCACTCAAACTTTTGTCTGTCAGTAAAGTTCTTGGAACAGGTTAAAATTTCTGCATTATTTCACATCCATTAAAATGTATTGAGTATGATCTTTTCTGAATATTTCCAATGCCACAATGCCTATTAAACTTATGGCTTGTGTGTGCGCCCTACCTTAGATATACTGCTAACTACTGTTTAGGACCAACTGGATTGCAGAAATTGGTGGTCTTCTTTTTAATATGTGGTTCCAGTATTCTTAGTAGCTTATCAAACTGGACTACTTGCAATCTGAAATACTTCTGAAAATTCCGAAGTTCCTATATCAAGAAGTGACATTCTCCCTGCTCTGAATGGCTTGAAGTATTTTACCTCTTTTTCCAATGCTCAAAAGTGATAGAACCACAAAGTAATCCTCACTGTTTGACAACTGCATGTTTCTTATTGCTACTTTCCGCAATTATAGAATTTTAAAACAAATTCTTGGTGTGCAACTATGTAACTATTTTTTAAAGGATGACAGATTTAAAAAAAAAATGCATACAAAAAAGTTGGATTTGGTGTCCAGAGGCCTTTAGACTGTCTCCCCCTGCCTATCATTAAACAGTCCTGGGTTTGAACATCATCGTTGAGGAGCGCTGTCACATCCACACTCAGATGTCGAGCAAAAAGCTTAACCCTAATTTATGAACCTGATTAGTTCCTCAGTTCATTAGGCGAAACTTACCCAAGGAGAAGCAGTTAGAATATGGGTGTATGCATGGACATATTGAAACTGTCTTCATATATGTTTAGTTACCTGTTCTAGACACACTACTTTAGGGTATAACCTCAACACGCACAACTATTCAAGAATTATTATTAGTTTGTACTTTATGAGTTTTATGGAAATAATGATGACTAATGACACTGGATGATAATTTATTAAAGTTTGTGGTGGTATTTTGTTGTGATATGCACTGTAGTAGTGATGCCAGGGGTATTCATCCAAAGGCCCAAACTGAACAAGTGACAGCCCCACCGCCCCTCCTCCTCTAAGTTAATTTTGCTCATGGGGTGGGTTCCATTGTGTGGGTCAGGTTACATTGTTGGAGACTGGAGTCCCACCATTTGAGCTCCCTTGTTTATTTTTGCAGTCATCATATAGCATGAGAGTCATAGCTGGAAATGAACAAAATAAGATGACAAATTAAACAATTACTGCTGTAAGAGGAAATTCTATGTGAGAAAAAGAGGACTGAATTTCGTCGTCAGTTCGGGGCAGTTTTGAACAAAACTGTGCAGCTATAGAATAATTTTATACTAATTCTTCAATTTCTCATAAGTGAAAGTGAGGATACTGAATATTCTGAAATGTAGGGATGGGTGTGTTATTAGTTTTACCTATAGAGAATGTCACTAGGATATGTAAAACGCCTTCAAGTTTCCACCTAGAAAGCTAGAGATTCTTATTGTGCCTGATGGGCTGAGCTCCTGGTCACAAGCAGAGTGTGACTCACCATGAACCACAGTGCTGTTGAATCTGTGGGACTTAAGCCAAACGTCTTTGTCTCTTACAGGGTACTGTCTCGTCCCCAAGAAAGTCGGACCCTGCCGAGCCTACTTCCCCCGCTGGTATTACAACATCTCCTCGCAAATGTGCGAGAGCTTCGCATACGGAGGGTGCAAGGGCAACCTGAATAATTACCTCACCCAGTCGGAGTGTAACAACACCTGCATAGGCGTGTCCGGTAACAGTTCGCACGAGTGTGTGTGTGCGTGTGTCAGCATGTGTGTCATGTGTCTACAAAGGAATATATAGTGTCCTTTAATATGCTGCTGAGAATAATCTCTGGTACCTCCCTCTTTCCCGTTTGTCCTGTCTTGCAGAAGTGTCTACTATTGCCAGTAGGGGGTTCCTATTGCCTGAAACCAAAGGTAAACTTGCTAGGCCGATACTGGAACAAGAGGAAATGTCAAATGTGTAGCCCCGTTGTATTAAACGCGTCTCATCTTGTCTTTTGGGACACTTCAACGCCATTGTCGTGAAAGGTGATGAAGATGAATAGCATGTACTTGTCTCTCTCTCTTTGGACACTGTTCTGCCGTGTCTTGACCAGCCCCTGTATGCGGCCAACCCTGCGGAGCGCAGCATTTCTCCTGCGCCGACGGCTGCTGTGTGGATGCTGAGCTGGAGTGCGACGGTCTGAGTCAGTGCCCCGATGGCAGTGATGAAGCATCCTGTCAGCACTGTAAGTGTTGTCCTGGCTGGACTTCTCTGTTCCCACTTCCCCGATTTCAAAACCACCAACCAACAACAGGATTAAGGCATCCAGAATCTCTCAATGGAAGAGTTTAGTTATAGTTATGAAAAGCTTAAAAACCTCCCAATGTTTTATGCACCTACTCTGCGTCAGTTTAACTCTGCAGTGATAGATATTCTGAATACAGTAATAAGGTTTGTGGATTAGAATAAATTTCAGCTTGTATCTTTCCAAGTTTTTTGCCGAAGTGCAATGTGTATCTTCTAATCTGCGGTTTAAATGTTGGTGAAAACAGTAAAGAAAAATATACCTGTGGTCTTTGGACTGCTAATATAGTGGGATGCTTATGCTTGAGTATTTGCTGCTTGTTGTGAAATCAAAGCGAGTAGCCTGACTTTTTTTCTTGTCTCCAGTGAACACAACATTAAATCACCTGCTGAATATCCCTGTGGATAAACTGGAAGGTTAGTCTCATCGTTTAAGTTTGAGGTTTTGCCTATTTCCTGAAGCCCCACAGAACTCACAGCAGTGTCCTCTTCATCACAGTGCGCTGCACGGTACCTCCAGAGACTGGACCTTGCCGGGCTTACATGACCCGTTTCTACTATAACCCAATCCACCGGAAGTGTTTCGAGTTCACCTACGGTGGCTGCGGAAATTTCCCAAACAATTTCGACGTAGAGAGCACTTGCCTGGGCACCTGCAAATCCATCACAGGTAACAGGAGTGTCGCAGACGTTCAGGGCTGCTGAAACTGGGCAGACCATACTCTAAACTAACTTGTGCCAATTTCAGAGGAAGACGTCTTCTTGCGGGGAATTTTTGAGCACTCCAAGGAGGAAAAAAGCCATTCTGGTAGGTGGCTCTTCCAGGTTTAGCCGCTAACGCAAGCTAGAATGGCCACTAAAAGTAAAATGTTAGTGAAATTGTAATGACAGGCGTAAAATGGAAGCTTCATTTCTCTTAACAACTGAATATACAAGCGCACGTGTATGTATTAGGTATGAGGTCATGAAAAAGTAGTTTTCCAAATAACAAAAAGAAATTCGGTCGCAGTCTTTTTTGGATTCTGTGGTGATCAGTTACAGCCTAGCATTGGGGTTCAGTCACAGGCCTTCTTAACTTGAGATCTCAGCTGTGCCTGAACAGGGTAAATGGTGTTGCTTTGACTGCACTAGAGGAATGCAAGTCCAAATCACACTCAGAAAAGGTCTGATGGTGGTAAATCCAGCATTGACATACTTTACTGTGTGCATCGGGGTTGATATTTGTCCACAACTCTCATTGCTGGGTTTGATGGGAAACTGAAGATTTAAAAACCAGAAAAAAGATTGCAAACTGAGAAGGTGGTAATTTAATGCTGACAGCAAAGACATTAAACTGAAAAGATCCTGCTTGGTCGTCAGTGCTATCATTAACACTGGTCATTCTCCTGAGCTGGTGTCTGTCTGTGCTGTGCCTCAGTTGGTGTTATCATCGGCCTTCTGCTGGGTGGAGTCATGGCGGTGCTGTTGGCGGTGCTGGTGTACCGCACCCTCAAGACCAAGAAGGAGGAGGTGCATCACCAACGTGTGCCTGTTGACCCCATCCCTGTGCCTGTCCAGGACGATGCAGACCACCTGGTGTACAACACGACTACCAAGCCCCTCTGAGTGTGTAGACTCTCTCCCCCCCATAGAAACACCCTCCTACACTTATCATTCTCTGTGAGCTATATTGGTGAACATACATTTTACTTGGCAGTTCACTTCCGAGGAGTGTGTGTAACTCAGTTTTATAGTCCAATTCATGTATTATGCACTGCTAGGATTTATTGTTACATGTTTTGTTTTTTCGAGGGGGGGGGGGGCGGGGGGGTTGTGTTGGTGTTTTGTGAGGTTGTAGGTCAGAGTAAAAGGGGATTTTCAGCCAAAATACTGAGGATGTTCCTGTTGCTTTTTGTTTGTTGGTCACAGAAAGACTTTCTTCTACCTTCACTGATATGAGATGTATTTATTTTGAAATTTACGCTGGGAGGACACTTGCCTCCCCCCCCCCCCCTACACAGTACTGCCGGCTGACGAGGGACATTTTTACTAGACTAATGGTACACAGAGAGTGACTGTTTACAGTGGCTGTTTGGTTGAAAGAAGAAATGCATGTTTGAGTCCATGTACATGTTTGCAGGGATGGGGAAGATGGTGTTTAGAATATAATTTTGAGGATAGAATTTTAACACTTAACATTTAAAATAAATGTATTTTTATTAATATTGTTTGAAGAGAGACTGCTTTACCAATTTTAACACATTTCGAGATGCTTACGATATCCCCTATGCTTATAAAAATCTGTATAAATGATTTGTGAAACATCCCCGTAAACTAATTTCTGTCTAAATATACGCAAATGAAAAGTGGACGACTTGAGCTTCAGTCAGAATTCACTTCAGTCTTGTGGATGTTTTCATTACCTTATGCATATACCTATCCATGTATATACATATTCATATACCTTAAGGTTGAATGTCTTTTCTTGCCTCACATTTGTAGGAATAATAGTAGGATTATCTTTTATGTGTTTTTTTTTTTTTTTTTAAATAAACACTAGTTGTCAATGTTTATTTGGCTCAATCTTTTCTGTGGCATTTTTATTCTTTCTGTAGAATCTACTGGAGTAGACTTTGATGTATTGTTTTACAGTTAATTTCTTTGCAATATTTAGAATGAACATTAGTGCGTGAAAATCTGATTATTCTGAAAGCGTAATGATTTGTGAACTGCTTGGAATTGAGGTTTATGTATTTTATGAAGTAACTTTCTTTGCTGTGTGAGACTTTTGAACAACTGGGATCCTAATTACTCTGGCAAATAGTACATGTGGACAGCAAAAAGCATCCCTTTCAAATTTAATTCGTATGAAGTTAGAGCAGCTGATACAGACCACCTGCACCACTAAGCTAAAAATAGGATTACTAAATACTAGATAATTAACTACTAAGGCACTTATTCTAAATGTAATGATTTCGGACCATGTCCTAAACATGCTCTGTCTAACAGAGACGTGGGTAAAACCTAATGAGTACTTCGCTTTAAATGAGTTGACGCCTCCGGGATATAGTTATGGGCACAGACCCCAACTCAATGGTAAAAGGGAGGAGGCGTTGCAGCAGTTTATGAAGAAACACTATTAATAACGCAGAAGTCAGGATTTAAATTTAAATCATTTGAATTATTGTTCCTCAAAGTTTCAAGCACCTAGTCAAAATCTAAAACTCTATCTCTCCCCCTCATTACAATTTACCATCCACCATGTCCTTATTTGGAATTTTTAGCTGAATTTGCAGAATTCCTTTCAGACCTAGTTATTTCAACTGAGAGAGCAATAATTGTGGGGGATTTTAATATTCATGTAGACAATGAAAAAGATCCCGTGACAATAGCCTGTACTAATATCCTAGACTCTATGGGTATCATTCAAAATGTACCCACAACTGCAGTCATACCCTTGATTTAATTCTATTGTTTCGTCTCGATATAGATAATACTGGTCTGAGGCAGTAGAGTTAAATTATCTCTGACCATCATTACGTTCAATATTTATCTTGCTCAAAATATTAACTCCCCGATTCGCTTCTATGCCAAACGTACAATCACGTCAAATCCAGCGAGTAATTTTATCGATAATCTCCCTGAGCTATTGCTTTCGAGTACAGTAATGTCGAATCCTGCTGAACTTGATAGCATTACGGATTGTTTAGCATCTACACTTAGTTCCACCCTAGATAAAATTGCTCCATTAAAAATAAAAAAGATCAGAGTAAATAAAATTGCTCCTTGGTATAATGACCACTTGTGTACTTTAAAACAGGTGACACGGAAATTATAAAGTTGTGGTGTTCAAACTGGCATGGAAAGAGGCTATGGGTAGCTATAAAAAGGCTCTTAGTGCTGCTAAATCAGAGAACCACAACTAATTCAAATAAAAATAATCCTAGATTCCTGTTTAATATGGTGTCCAAGCTGACCAATAACCAGACTACTACTCAAAGTGTGCCCGCGTTATTTTTGACTTTATGCAATTTTTAGACCAAAAAACAATCAACATTTTGAATATTCCAATAACTACATTCTCTGGCCTTGGCACGGCATGTTCTAATGCTGCAACTCCCCTATTTGAAGCATTTAGTGTGGTTAACCAGTCAGAACTGACGTCCTTAATTTTATCTTCAAATTCATCTACTTGTATGCTGTTCCAACAAAATTATTCAGAGATGATCCCAGCAGTGATTGAACACTACTAGCAATAATTAATTCCTTATCAGTATGTGATTTTAAATAGTGATTCCTCAGAACATGTCAAGGTCAGATATGAAGTGCCACAAGGTTCAGTTTTAGGTTCCCTACTATTTTCACTGTACATGTTACCTTTAGGCTTCGTTATTCGTAAGCATGAAGTTAGCTTTCACTGCTTTGCACTTGATACACAAGTATATATATTGGCTAAACCAGAAGATAGACAGCAACTTCAGAGAATGGAAGAATGTTTAACATCAAAAAGTGGATGTCAGACAACTTCCTCCAGTTAAATCTAGACAAGACTGAGGTTCTTCTTACTGGCATTAGTTACTGGCCACCAGAAGTAAACTGTCTGACATCATAGTCAATCTGGATGGACTATCTATTGCACCAAGTACTGTTGTTACAAACCTTGGTGTTATTCTGGATTCTGATCTTTTGTTTGATGTACATGCTTCTAACATTAGCCGTACTGCCTTCTTTCACCTGCGTAATATTGCCAAATTAAGTAACATGCTATCCTTTCAAGATGCAGAGAAATTGGTTCATGCATTTACCTCCAGGCTCGATTACTGTAATGTCTTATTCTCCAAATAGGCCATTAAATAAACTCCATCTAGTCCAGAATGCATCAGCCAGAGTCTTAACCAAAACTAAAAAACATGATCATGGGAAATCTGGACATTCATAGTCATTTGAGATTAAAGGTGAAGGGGGGATAGGTGCTGTCGTCCTGCCACTCTCGCCGATCACTTAAGCTGTTGACGGTATTCTGGCTTGATGCCAAAACCCCTGCAAACCCTCATGTCTGTGCTTCCTTCCAGGTCTTTCTTTTAGCCAGGCTGCCATAGTTACTTTAGTACTGCTGGAGGATAGGTGTAGGACAATAACTCCATCTTCTCTTTTCCGAGCTGATCCCGAGCCGACACTACACCGCCTGAACCCTCACCTGGACTCCTTG
>JAODJX010000092.1:78777-91712 GCA_026776945.1 Isichthys henryi
GTCCGTTGTGCAGATCTGGCCCAGAACTTACGAAGGATCTGGGCCAGATCTGGGCCAAATGATTTTTGCTATCTGGGTATGCTCACACCTTCGCGTTCTGTTTAGAAGGCGGGCTGCAGCATTCTGAACTAGTTGAAGACGGGATAAGGAGAAGCAATTAGTGCCCGCATACAGGGCATTGCAGTAGTCTAAGCAGGATGAAACAAAGGCATGTATAACTCTTTCAAAATTTTTAAATGATAGGAATTAAGGGTTTAACCTTGGATAAAAGCCTTAATTGGAAAAAGCTAGACTTTACAACTGTGTTAATTTGTTTCTCCATTTTAAAATTAGAGTCCAAGTCCAAAATTACGCCAAGGTTTTTGCCTGTCACTTTCACATATGGTTCTAGGGGGCCTAGGTCTAGATATGCATGACAGGCAGAACTGGGCCAAAAGACTAGAACCTCGGTTTTGTGTGCATTAAAGTTTAAAAAATTTAAAGCCATTCAGGCTTTAATGTCCTCTAGACAGTCAAGTAAACCTATAAAAGAGTGGGAGTCATTACGTTTTAATAGCAGAAAAACTTCTGTTTGCCAGGTACAGTATGACCTAAACCATTCCAGAGCAGTCCCTCTAATACCAACATAGTACTCCAGATGGGAGATTAATATGGCATGATCTACAGTGTCAAATGCAGCAGATAAGGATAGCAGAATCTCCGGAGTCAGCAGCTAGTAATAGATCATTAGAAACCTTAAGTAATGCTGATTCAGTGCTGTGGAGGACTTTAAAACCAGATTGGAGAGGTTATATGTATCTAGAAAAGACTGCAGTTGTTGAAGCACAAGTTTTCCAAGAACTTTAGATAAAAAAGGAAGTTTTGAGATGGGTTTGTAGTTAGAAAGGATTGAAGTGTCTAAGTTAGGTTTTTAAATCAACGACTGTACAACAGCATGCTTAAATTTCCTTGGCACAACACCTGAGGCAAGGCTAGAGTTCATAATCTCTAATATGCTGGAGCCTGTATTCTCAATTGTCTGTCTAATAAGAAGAGGAGGAAATGTGTCTGTTGGATCAGATGAAATTTTCATTTGCCCAATAATTTTAAATTAAAAAGTGATATTGGCGCAAACTGACTGAAAGTCCCAGTGCAAGTGAGAGACAGGTCAAAAGAGGGCAGGGTTATAAGAGCTCTGATGCTAGAAATTTTGGACACAAAGTACTGCAGGAATTTTTCACTGAGGAGGTGTCTGACTCCACAGGCTGATGATTATTGAGAGCAGTGTTAACAGTATTAAATAGAATACGTGGTTTATCACAGTTGCGTAGAACAATATCAGAAAAATATTTCGTTTTTTTCTGATTTAACAGTTTTTTGATATTTAAACCAAGTTTCTTTTAAAATGTCAAAAGATGCATGTAAGTTCTTTTTTCCACCCGCGTTCTGCCCTCCTACACTCTCATCTGATTGAGCGAGAAGTGTCAGTCAACCATGGTTCTTTTTTGGTTTTAGGGCGCAGTGTTTTAAAAGGTTCAACAATTTCCAGAATGTTATGGCAGGTAGAATAAAAAGATAAGGTCAATTGTTCAATATCATAACAAACAGAAATTTGACCCTCAGCGGCACTTTTAAATGTAGCAGAGAAACGAGTAGCAGTAGTAGAGTTAATAATACTGCATCGGCGCGCAGAAGCGCAAGCTTTAGCAACATGAGCATGGAAAGGGATTTCAAATAATACAGGCATATGGTCAGAAAAAACAGCATCATGAGCCTTTAGGTTTTGCACAGATAGCCCACAAGATAGTACCAGATCTAACGTGTGATCTAATATATGTGCAGAGTCACAGATTGAACAAGATTAAAAGAGTTAAGAGTGTCAGTAAAATTTTTTAAATTCCTTTGACAGAGGTTTGGAGGGGCAACAAACATGAATGTTGAAATCTCCAACAACGATCATATTTGACCATGATTCCAGACAGAAAGTCAGAAAAATCCTGAATAAAGTCCTTATTATATTTCGGGGAACGGTATATTACAGCACATATGACCGGTTGCAAGGGGTCTAATTCAAACATTTTCAGTTCAAAGCAGGAGTATTGGGCCTGCAACAACTGCTTGCACTTTAAACACTTTTTAAAAACAGACGCTAAACCACCACCTCGTCCAGTTGTCCTCGGTATGTGCAATCAGGCGGTAAAAGTTCCGCGAAGGGGCTCAACTCACTAGCGCTTAGCCAGGTTTCTGTAAGGCACAAAAGATCCAACTTGTATGTTTCAGGATAAATGTCTTATTCCCAAGCGATCGTGCATTTACTAGTGCAATCCTGATAGAAGCCGGTTCACTCTCCTTCCGGGGTTTCCAACCTACTGGCCGGAGACTACTCAGGTTCACCCCTCCTTTTGCCAGGTGAGCGAGGTGAGTGAACGCGTTCCGTGTGGAATTCCACCGGTGGGGTGACGACGGGCCTCAGCCAAGTGTACACAGGTTCCTGGGAGTGCCAGGACACAAAACGGCTGCGATCAGATGGACAATCCAATGCCAGAGTCCAACGACTTAATCCCGGAGTCAGTGACAGATGGAGCTTCATCTTCACCAGCAGACCACTGCGCTTGCCCCGGCGTTTGCGCCTCCGGTTTGGCCGCGGGACAGGAGTGAGGAGTATAGAAGCAGGTATTTCCGATAGACGTAGAGGGGGAGGAATGTTCTTTCCACCAAGACCACGATACGCCAGTTTTTCATAAGACAGGCGAATGCTGAGGAGTGACTGTCGATCATAGACTCGTAGACAGTTAACTTCTAAAACCTCTTTGCTCTGCTTCATGGTCATGGAGTTTCTTGATCTTCACTTCTCATTTCTTAGATTGCCACTTGCCATTTTCCAAGCCAAATGCAACTTGAGGTGAAACCCATGTGTATAATCTGCTAAACTGTCAAGTGGCTTGGAGTCATCCTAGTCACCCTTCAGCACTGACGGGGTTGTACGGACTTTGTGGCAAACAACCCATTTGGGCTAAACTATATGCTGACCTGCACGACCTCTCATGCTGCCAGCAGCAACCATGATAGTCTCTCTTATCAATCTCTATCCAACTCTATGCAATAATTCTGCAGCAAGGATTTTAAGTGTAGCATGAAAATGCTCCAGAGCCTCCTGGCTCTGTGCATAAACACTAAACTTATGTTTAAATGTGCAGCTGCTCGAACATCTGGGCAAAAGAACAAGATGTGAAATTTGATCCTTTGTCACTCTGGATCACTTTAAGAATATCAAATATGGAAACAAAGCGCGTGAGTACTTTCACAATCAACTTTGTTGTAATGGTTCTTAGCGAAAAGCCAGTTGGATAAGGTGTAGTCTGATGCATGACGGTGCCTGACTTTGACGGAAGTAATGGACCTACAGTCAATAATCAGGTCTTCAAAAGGCTTATCCACAGATGGAATTGGCTGGAAAGGTGCAGGGTTAATCGTGGTATTTGGTTTCTTAGCAATTTGACATGACAAACTTTGCCACTTCTCTTTGCATTCTTGGCTAATAAAAGGGCTATAACAGTCAATAGGTTTTCTTCACCCCAACACGTCCAGCTACATCACCATAAGAAGCTGTTAAAACCAAGTTACAGTATTTATCAGGCATTACCACCTGCACTACTGGATCTGCCCCATCACAGTGGTGATTACTGCCACAACAAACAATTCATTGAAACTACAGTCTTGCCTCTGGGCATCAACAATCTCAGCTTAAGACAGAGTATTTGGCAGTTCAGGCAGAAGCACTGTTTTTGAGCACATCAGATCTGGAAAACCTTGTGCAGATCTGTCAGGCTCAACAAATGGCACAACCACGGCCCTAACCACAGGAGGAGTTGACCTTTCAGGCCACACACACTCTCCGACCAAATTATTACCAAGTATAACACGTAACCCCTCCACTGGCAGAGATGGCCACACTCCAAAGACCACCTGCCCCCAAGACCTGTTTGCAGCTCAATGTTGTGCAGTGGCACTAGAAGTGGTTGAAGCTCAATACCACAAATTAAAAACAACCTCCCAGTATCCGAAAATGAAGAGAAAGGCAGAACAGATTACTGAAGACTGTGGCCCCAATATCCCACAAGACCTTAACAGGGACTTTCAGATCATTTTCTCACCGGAGAGACAAAGCCCTCAGTGATAAACAGAGTATAAACTACCACATCTGAAAGATTTATATTTCCAAATTCACAAGACTTTACATTAAGTTCCATAGGCTGCTCTGGATCAAACTCCTTCATTGAGCTTCTTAACCTTCCTATGGTGTTAGGGTCAGCACCGACCCATTTGTAAGTTTAAAATGCATAAAATCACCACATAAATTTGTGTAATGCATCAGGAAAATCTACTTAAACAAAATTAAATAAAATTTTAAAAATGCCCAGACATGTACAGCAAGATAAGACCAATTCAGTGTATATAGTTCGAGGTTTATATTACCATTATTTGTTTTTATTGAAAAAAAAAAGAAAGGTCCAAGAAGCCATACCAAAAATATTAAAACCAATCTTTTCATGGATAACGAAGCTTAACAAGGCAACCAAGAGGCAAGAAACAAATTGGACGATAAATTATTGTTTTGAGGGTATTTGATGGCTGATTTAATACACGGGTCGGCACCAATCCGTCTGACATAAGAGATTTCTGTTTTCTGTTCTTAACACAGGACAAAAGTTAGCTCATCAACATTTAATTTCCCCCCTCATCTGAGTGAGTGAGAGGAAAAACTGAAGCAGCACAGCCTACAGTCTTTTGTAACCCTCAAGCCTACTGTAAGTGAAGGATCAACCTTAAAGTGAACATGACAATGTTCTCTATATCCAAAGAGTGGAGAATGTTGTTCCCTCATGTGACATTTGTGCGTCAATTTAAACCCATCCGCCAAGACTGCAGCTTCAGCCCCTGTCTTGACCTTATGCTCATTGACATACATGGCAATTCGTTCAGGCAAAATGTTTTTAAAATTGCTCCAAAACCACCAAATCACACAATGCCTCAAAAGTCCTCACACCTTCTGCTGTACACCATCAATGGAAAAATCAAGTAAGCTCTCTAGCCATCTCACTGTGGGTCTGTTTATCAGTCTTTCTCTAGTTCTGAAAACATTGTCTGTATGCCTCAGGTATTAATTCATAACATTTTAAAGCTGCCTTCTTAACATAATCCTTCGCTCTGAAGGTGGCAGTGCAGGAAATGCCTCCTGAGCTTTACCTGCTAAATCAGCTTGCAACAACAATGTTCTCTTCATAACTCAAATTCTAGTCAGCTGCTAGATTTTCAAACAAAGAGGAAAACACATTGGGTCTCCTTCATTGAACTTTGGAAGAAACTATCATGACAGATAAGCCTGACTGCTGACCTAATTGATTTCTAATACCACTAGAGGAAATCTTACTTTCCAACCTAATCCTGGTGAGCTGTAATTCCCTTTCCTGGTCTCGGCCTCCAAGTCTCTCCAACTCCAACAAATGATTTTTCTCCCTTTGCTCAAATGGTACTTCATTAGACTTCTCAAAATCTAATCCCAAGTGCAAAAGTGATGGTAATACAGGGAAATGCTGTGCTCCAAAATTTTGCGGCCCGCTACACAAGCGATACCAGCTAGCACATTATGAAACACGATGGGTAGACTATACAACTACTCTACAGGTAACCAACAATTTCTTACAATTCACTACAAACCAAAGGCTTACATATCACAATGCCAAATTCAAACAGATTAGCCCCCATATGTCACATCCACTTGGCTCAGAGTAGAAGGGACATAGAAAGGAGACCACGCCAAGTATCTTTTTAACTAGAATGTGTTGATTAAATATGGCAAGTTACAAAGAGGTCAGTAGTAATTGGCAAAACAAAATAATGATGCAAAATCAGTAGGCGGTAAAAGGAAGTCAACTCATGAGTAGCAAGCAGCACAATATCAAACCACACCCCTCCTTTATCCTGCTTTCCCAAGGCTCTTTTGTCTTCCTTCTCAGCAGCCCTTAATCAGTCAACAAGCCACACCTGTGATTGGTACCTCCACAACTCTACCTGCAAGCAATTACAGGGAAAACAAGGGAGAAGGAACAAACAAAATAGAACAAGGTAGTGAGGCTGGTAGAGGCTGATAGACTTAGGCCCCATAGCCATCACAATGACAGAAAAGTATAGAATATCAATTTATTTTGCCACACAGTTTTATTACGTACAGCACTATGAAGGACATAAATATGTCTAATGTCACTTGCCCTTCAGTTAACACTACCTAGAGGAAATTGCTAACGATACCATCCCAATAAGCAACAATAAATAAATGTGTTTTTAATCTACACTTAAAGAATGAAAGTATTAGAAGCTACAATAACCTGCACACAAGCATTCAAAAGAAAATATAAATCCAAATACAAACAAACAAATTTATTTTTGTATAGCGCGTTATCACAACATTACATTGTCTCAAAGCGCTTTACAGCATCCCCACCCAAAGCCCCCAGTGAGTAAGTCATAAGTGACAGGGGCAAGGAAAAACTCCCTAGAAGGAAGAAACTTTGGGAGGGACCAGACTCAAAGGGGGAGCCCAACCTCCAGGCGCCAGCAGAGAGAGTCAAATAGATGGCTAAGTTCCAAGTCAAACTATCCAAATACAACAAAAGCCTTTAAAACGATTCAACAACCAAGTACCAACAGAATGAACAAGTTCACTATAGTGCTGTAACAAACCCTCTGATGAGAGCTAAGCAGAGGCCTGTACTATGAAGTGGGGTTACTGGCTTATGGGTAACTTGTCGGATTTACAGTAAGGTAGTCTGGGCAAAATGTAAGTGAACGAATATGAAGTCCATTTCAACTGTGGTACCTTAAATCTGACAAGTTAAATAACGATAAGCCAGCAACCCCTCTTCGTAGTACAGGCCACAGACCTGCAGATGCCTGACTTTCATTTGAGCCAGTAAACACTCGCTCTCAATCATTCCTCTGTTTATTGGGGTTGCAAATGTGGCAAAAGGCTTACCTCCCTAGGGGACAGGAGGTGTTACTGTTTCTGATTACATACCAAATGCAGTCTGTATAAGTTGTACTGTGCATTACAATGAGTGCCAAACAATCACAAATAAACTACAAAATATAATTTTGTCTCCTTCCTTTTTCCGTAAAATACATTTTCTTCAGTATTTGTTAATGTATTTTAAATATATCTGTTATGGTTTTTCAAAGCAGAACTAAATACAATGCAGAATCTATAATAGGTCCATAGCAGATTGGAGTGTATAAGGGACTCACTCTCAGCTGTTCCATTTCTTCCTTACACTCTCTCTTCAGCTGTAAAAGGGCAGTCTGATGTTCTGGGTAAGCAAAAAAAAATAAAAATAAAAATAAATAATAATAATAATAATAATAATAATAATAATGCAGTGTGTCGGCGCCCGCCCAGAGTTGGTTCTCGCCTGCGTCTGTTGTTCCCAGGATGGGCTCCAGGACCCCAGTGGGGATTAGGTGGTTACAATAATGGATATATGGATAATAATAATAATATAGATAGATTCCCAGTTTATAACATAGTAGTGATTGCAGGAATTCTCAAATTTTATTATCCATCCATTCAGTTTTCTGTACCCACTTGTTCTATGCTGGGTTGTGGGGGGTCGGGAGCATTTCAAAGACACAACTGGTGCAAGACAAGAAATACCCCAGGATGAGGCGCCACCTCATTACTCATCACAAACAAACCGGTCCCCATAAGGGAAAAAAATGGATATTTATCACGTTATGGGGACATTGTGTCCCCATAAGGATAGGCATACCCGCTCTCTCTCTCTCTCTCACACAAACACACACACACACACACACCATTGACACACATTCAAACTCCCGGAGAACCTGGCAACTCCAATTCATGGGGAGAACATGAAAACACACAAGCAGAGCCAGGGTGGAGACTCAAACTCTGATCCCAGCCAACAGAAGAGCCTAGTTGTGTGTACAAGTTTGCCCACCTTTTTATATGTACAACTGAAAAGGACTTCACAGTTAGACTACAATTTTAAACTTCATTTGCAATATTTGAAAATAAAACTTGTTTATTTGAGAA
Organism: Isichthys henryi; assembly: GCA_026776945.1. Classification (NCBI taxonomy): domain Eukaryota; kingdom Metazoa; phylum Chordata; class Actinopteri; order Osteoglossiformes; family Mormyridae; genus Isichthys; species Isichthys henryi. Next base: position 86,867 of record JAODJX010000092.1, read on the forward strand.
TCAAGAATACGGGTGCATCTTATATAAAATTAACTGATTGCTTTCCATGCAGAGTGGATGCTTTCCTATAAATTGTAAACATGTGACCTTTTTGTGTTTCATAAATTCAAGAAACGCTTCCCACTATCAGGGTAAGGGTCATTCCTATCTGCTGTAACCTGTGTAAATACATTGCTTTGTGGATAATTAAGATTAGTTACACACTATCAGAGAAATTAATTTGCTTGCTTGTATTCTGATATATTGTTAAATTCCCCAGCCATGTCTCTGACACATGAACACCAACAATCACTACTGCATCAGAATTTAATTTAATTAGATTTAATTTAATTAAATTTTTCAATTTTATATGAAACTTTTTGGAGGTAGATTCTGTTCTATTAAACACATATGCTGGGTGGAGAAGTTTAATGTTCTTTGTTCATGGTAAACCAGAAATACCAGCAAATATTTGCATTGGGCAATTTTACTTTATCAAGCTCTGCTCACCTGCTTCAGTGTATCTAAGGCCCAGCCTCACATCATTATCCTGTGACCTGGCTGGGGGCCACACAGTTTGCAGCCGCCCAGGCGTGCTCTGTTCCCTGGAGGGGGTGGCCACAGACTGATGATGAAAACCAGGAAAAACAAGTTATAATAAGTCATGTGACAATATAAACATTTTAATGATCAATTCCAGCTAGCATTCAGAAGTAGTTTCGTATGAGTACATTCTTACTTCAAATGATGCTGAGTAGCAGCTTTGTGGCTACAGTCTGGCATATTATTGACACATTTAAGTTCTATACATTTTTCGTAAGATAGTAACATTTTCTTACAATAAAGTGCTACAAATGATAGGGGTATAACAATGTATTGTGGCACGATATTTCACGAAAAATATGCCGTTACACATTGCAGAGGTGGCATTATATCATTCATGAATGTTAATGTAAGAGGGAGGAATAGGCATTATCTAAATTATAAATTTTGCTTTGAAATTTTGCCTTTGCATTTTGTAATGGAGTCTGCAGAAAAAGAAAAAAGCTACAAGAAAAAAAGATTTGAAAACAGTTTTTTTTATAAAAAGTACATGCTTAAAAAGATTAAATAAAAAATGTGAAATCCTAGTTTATTTTCAGACTCATTTTGTTAACTATGTTGTGAGTGTATCCAATTCTAAGCCCTGAATCGTCTATTGACCTGAATCATGAGTAGACTGTATTGTTACACCCCTAATATATAATCATAATGAAAAATGTAATGAGATACAGGTTCTGGTGGGGGAGGGGCAGTGCCCTTGAGACAACATGTGTGTCCGTCCTAAACACGTATGCTACTTGGGTCTTAAGTAAATACAATAATTATAGAATCTTATTATATTTAGACTCTTAATGCCAGTGCACCAGGTGGTCGGGTTGCTTCAGTTGGTGAAAAACAAAGTTAACAAAAATAATCATGCTTGTGGAAGCAAGACAATCTAAACAAAAAAATCAAGGTGTGTTTTTGTAAAAACTCTAAAATGCAACTGGAAAGCATTGCATAAATAACTTATTGGTTTTCAGAATTCTTGTTTGCTTCTAAATGCTGGCAGGACATTAAGGTCAAATGTATCTAGTCCCCCTAACAGAACAACTGGTCCCAGTATGGCCCTCACAGTTGAAATTATCTAGAAACGCCATTGATAAGACATACTTTTGTATCTGAAGCTGCAATAGTCCTGGCATATGGTTTCTCAAAGAAGGACTTCAGCTTCTCCATGTCAGCTTTCATCTTCTTCCTCATTGCTTCTAGACCCATACGATCTGCACTGTCCACTTTTAGCTCCTTGGGGGTAAAGAATGTTTTGAAGGCATCAAGTGCCTCACTCGTGGCCTTCTGGTTGTCCTCTGGCCTGACAGCAGACTTCCTGTCCTCTTCTGTAATTCCCTTCTCAAGCTTATTATCATCATGTTCTTTTTCCATGTCTCTCTTATCATCCAGGCTGAAGAGCTGGGTGAGCTGTTCTAGAAAGCGACCCTTGGGCTCTAATTGTGCTCTGGGCTCCCAACCTCTCCTAAGCTTTTTTGAGGAACTAATTCCAGTTGGCTTTTTCCATCTGAAGTTTTCCTGTTTCATCTCAGGACTCTTCTCTCTCTCCTTCACCAGTGCCCTCTCGGTCTGGGTCCGAAGTCCATTGGATAAGGTAGTTGATGGTAAGGATTTCTGTACAGGACTTACAGGAGACAGAGTCTCCAACCCAGGAACAGCTAGGGACAAGTCTTTATCATTTTCAGTTTTGGAGGCCATGTCTGTTTGGTTTTCAAGTCCTAGAGGTGTAGCTGTAGATTTGTTTTTATTAAGGCTGTCTCTTCCACTTTCTGCACGTATCATAGGTCTTTCCTCTAAATAACTACCAGATCCAACCTCCTGCTTAAGGGAGGCTGCTGCTGTCACATCAGGAATTATATTTGTCAGATCACATGACTGGTTGATAAGTGTGCAATCCCTGGATGCTGTGGCTTCATATGATACATATTCTAAACATGTGCCCTCTGTTTTATTAAAGTTGGAAGTCAAGTCTCCTGTGTTGGAATCTGAAGTAAGCAGCCATTCTGGGATCAGAGCAGTGGTACAGTCGTGGACTTTGGAATATGTGAGGACATCACCATGTATGGTATCAGAAGACCCATCAGGAAATGAGAAGGCGACAGAAGGTGATTCTGAAACCTGGTCATTACGGCTCAATGCCTCTCCACATAGCTCTGCAGTGGTACCGTGGTGGGGCTGTTTCAGTCTTTCTTTATGTACAGGTATATCAGCCTGAATGCCCTTGAAGTCCCCCAGTTCTGTGCATTGCAAAGTCTCAAAGATTCTCAGCTGTAGTTTGCACTCACCAAGGCTGTTCAACTGAGTCATGTTTGCTAAATACTGGTCAGCTTTTAAACTGGTCATTTTGGTTTTATCTGGTACTTCCTCGTCCTGTACCTCTGTGTCTGTGTCAGTGACTGAATCCAAATCCGCATTTGAGGTACTCCAGAATCCAGGACTTCTTCTGCAAGAATAGAGATTTTCTTGCATCATGGGAAACTCATACAAAAATCCACATTCTGCTATTCTGCTAACATCATCATTTTTGTGACGTCCATCATTTTTCCAAGAGAGCTATAAAAATGCTATTGCACCTGTGATTCTGGAGAACTTGCTGTGGAAAGAATGAGCAGATTACATTTCTCAGTGCAATGTTAGCGAACCATTCAACCATAAATATTTTAAATTTGTTTTATTCCTCTTCTGACTTTTTCAGAATGTTGCAGGTATACATTTTATATATATGACATATGTTACGTCATATATTATGTGAAATTTCACATATATGATATTTGTATAAATATGGCAATACATATATATTTCATACTAAAGTCAAGCAACATGACAACGTTCATCCAGCATTTTTTCCTGTTTACACTGAGGAATTTCACACTTACTGCAGTTTACCTGGTTCTGATTGCCTTTCCAGTGATTAATCTTATGAGAAAAATACCATCATCAATTCTTCAGCAAGTCACAGATGTTAATTTTTCATTCTCCATTTCCAAGAGGGCACTAGTACTAATATGAAAAATCCGATTCAAAACATTGTTTGTAAATCACATTTTTTCTTCAAGCATGAAAGGGTAAAGCTCTGCGGTCTTGCCAAAGCAAAAGCTTTTAATGTGACTTATCTGGAATGCCCAAACATGATAAGGGGGGCGGGGTTAAGCCACGCCTGGCAAAGGTGCCTCCCTGCCATTTAATAGTTTAAATGTGTCCCTCCCTCTGTAAATAGACATGGGCAAGGCTTAAAGCCATATAGGCTGCATTGAAGTTCAACATCCCCTTAATGCTTAGACAGAACTATAGCAAGCCCAAAGGACTAAAAACAAAAGGGAAAATCGGCTGAAATTAAAAGCATTGCATGGGTAAGCAAAGTACTGGGGCAGTCATCTAGGCAGGGAGGCAGGCGTTGGTCCACAATGTCCTCAGGTGCTGTTGGCATCTTCTTGGTGCTAAGGAGGCCGGGAGTGCGGGAGGGGTTGGCAGAGTCTAGTGCCCTTTGAGACTGCTAAGATAATGAAAACACCCAAATTAATGCATTCCAGTGATGTTGATGGAAGCAGGCGGGGGAAATGGTCCCAGTTGAGGTTTTGGATCAGAATCAGAATCAGTCCACGGTCATTACGAATCGACCTTCTGATCTCTCCCTGGTCCTCTGGAACATGTCCCGTTAAATGTTTGCACTGGGATGGCCATGGTAATCTGGACATTATTGTCATCTAGCCCTGCATGATTCCCAGAGATTGCCCACGTCGGTTCTGGGGGAGGGGGCTGCAGCAATTTTTTTTTTTTATGTAAATGAGGTTTCTTTGATTTATCGTAGTTTAAACAGTGTCTACACATATGACTGAATATAGTAAAACTGAGGAGTGAAATTGGTCAAAAGTTAAATCCTTCACAACCTACACTTGTCGTGACTGACACAGAACAGACTGGGCAAGCAGGCAAGGATAGCAGGATTGCGGTAAATAAAAGGGTTTAATATCTTCACGAAAGACAGAAAGACTTCACAGCACTACAGTGACAGAACTGGGGAAACAAACTCTGACGTGGACTTAAATACAACAAACTAAAGAAGACAATTCAAAACGGCTGGTCAACTCAGAGACCACACAGGGTTAACGAGGTGGGCATGGCACACAGGAGGATCAGACGAGCGGGTCATGACACCAATCAATTTATTTGACAAAAAAGAGATTCATTATATATGATGTAGGGGCGGCATGGTGGTGCAGTGGTTAGCACTGTTGCCTCACACCTCTGCGACCCGGGTTCGAGTCTCCGCCTGGGT
>JAODJX010000092.1:94708-126122 GCA_026776945.1 Isichthys henryi
ACAAATAGAAATAAAAATAAAACAGCCACCCACGTAGACAATTAAAGCACACAAACACACAAACTATACGTTCAAAATGCTCCAAAACAATCCCAAACAATCCCAAAGCAATCGCTGCAGCTCAACACCACTCTCTCCACTTTGCTTCAAAACCTGAAGTCAGCAGAACTGGAAGTCAGCCCTCTCTCGTATACAGTACATTCTTCCTTTCTATTTCGAAAGGTAGGTCACTCCATGCTTTGAATCATTTAACTTTCTGGCTATTCAGCAATGAGAGAACTTTTCTACACTCAAAATTTCGATTTCAGTCAATTGTTAGCCGTGCATTTCTAGCCATTACAAGCAAATAACAAATATTTATCAAAAATTCCGACCTATCAGTTGTAATTCAGTAGATCAGAAGATTGAGGAGCAGATCTGGGACAAGGCATACAAGTGGCTGTCATTTAGTTTATATAAGATACAATCAAGAGAGGCCAAGAGCAAATCAAGCTCTGACATTAGAAAATAGAATTTCAACACAAAATGAATGTCAATGTACTAAAGATAGACCTGATATGTCTTCTTCAAAACCAGTAATTTCAGCCTTTGTGGCTATAAAATACTGAAAACCAGTCAGTTACATTTGTTTTAATTATTTATGATAATTTATAATTTTTTGTACTAAAAGTTTGACAAAGCAGTGTATCGTTTATTTATTTATTTTAATCTGAGAGTGGCCCCAAACTTCTGGCCTGTAGTGTAATTAGCAACTATGCTTTTGGGAAACGCACCTCAGGTTGGAAGGGAATGAATCGCTATTAATCTGCTTTAAATACCTATATTGCCCAGCGAGAATAAATCAGTTATATTGAATGGTGGCAATGATGCTGCTTGGCAGAACTCACCATTTGCTCTCTTTTTGGAAAGCTTAGAACTTTTGGTGTGGCTGGGTGATGATTCCCCACTCTCACTCATGGAGCTGTGGGTAGAGGAGGTGCTGCCCATGGCCTCGCTGTCCCGCATCATGCTTTCATAGCCGCTGCTGCCTGCACTGCCCCCGCTGTCCCTGCTGTGGTAGAAGAGAGTGGTGCGACCCATGGCTGGGGGCAGCTCCCCACTAAGTACACTGCTGTTGTCACTGCAGTGACTGCTGCCGTAGTGCTGCGATTGCCGTGGAGCCGTGATCTTGCTGTACGGGGACGGTGGTATGGAATTAATGGACTTGCTGTCGCTAAGGTTTGGAACACTTCTGTTGCCATCCCTGGAGCTCCAGAATTGTTTTCTAGGGCTTCCAAATACCAGCTCACTGACACGACTGTTAGCCACCCGAGCGGCCTGTTTGGTACCTGTTGCAGTAGCTCTTTCTTTCAGGCTACTGAAAGCCATTCCAGATGGAGGCACTGATGTCTCATTGATGAGGAGTTTACCATTCTGGTTACTTGGACACACTAAGGATTTGACAGAAGAGCTCAGGGGCTTGAAACTGCTAGGCATTGTCTGGATTTTGCGTCCATTGACGCCCATAGTCCTGGGATTGATGCTGCCTCTCATTTGTCCTATTTTGCATGGACTTCCAAGTGTATCAGATTGACAGTCACGAATATCTGTTGGGCCTGACGATGAGGTCACAATTTCATTCTTTTGATTTGAATGACTTAGCTTATTGTGGCTGCACAAAGCACCACCATTATCTTTACAGAGTTCAGCTTTGCATCCCCTTGATGCTTGGCTATTAAATTTCTTTGAAGCAGTCTGAGTAGTATGGTATTGTTCAGATTCAGATGTGGGCTCTTGTGTTTTACGATTGCATGCTGTTTTATGTGAGCTGGATGATTTATAGCTATTAGAGTGCTCTTTGTACCATAAGTCAGATTGTTTATCTGAAGCTGATACTTTGAACGCTGAAGATTTTCCTGCTTCCCTGCTTACAGATGTTAAGGCACTTGCAGGCATTAAGATCTGTGTTGGCTGCTCAAAGTTGTTAGCTATTGGAGCAATAACAGGGATGTAACCCAGCTTTGAAGGCATATTTTTCTGTCCATTTGCACTCTTCTCAAAGAACGAAAACCTCAGACTTCCACTTCCCGATGAGCTGTCTTGATTCTCTTTGGAATGAGATTTGTAAATGATGGGAACTGTGCCCAGTGGGTGAAGAATGGGAATCCTGCCTCCAACTTTGTTTTTCTTACTTCGTGATCTCTCAGAGCCATCAATCACCCTTTGTGATGCAGATGACGCTTGCCCTCTTCGTGCCCGATTTGTGCTACCGCCCATACTTTGTTTCCTGGAGGAACTGCCATTCATACTATTCCGGAAAAACTTCCTACCAGAATCTCTTTTTGAATCTGTCATATTGTCCAGTAATAGCCAGGAGCCACTGTCATGCATCTGTAGCCCATAGTCACTATTGTTGCTGCCTTGGGCAAGTAGTGAGGTAGGTTTGATTTTCATAGGCTGGCCAGCTTGAAGGTTATTTGAGTGCTGCGTAGAGTGAATAATGTTTGCCTTAGTTACACGAGGTCCTTTGGCAGACACTTTGGTAGACTCTGGCACTTGCATATAGTGACATTTAGTCATGCCCATGGAAGGCTTGCAGGAGACAGTACTGTGCTTATTAGGCTCTATTAAATACAAATCCCTGTCATTCAGTGAGATTTTGACTTCTTGTTGGAAGAGTGAATCTACGCTGAAAGCATTATCTGGGATAACATAGTGTGGTTGGGGCAAGGCGATAAATGAGGCGTGAGCTTCTTTGTTCTTTAACTTGAGTTCATTGTCTTTATTGATTCTGCCAGAGGAATGTTTACTGCCTGATTTTCCCTGGAAATTTGGGACAGCATTAGTCTTAGGTCCACAAGCAACCACCTGAGAGATGTACTTGTCGTATTCATCGTTGATACTTGTGATAATACTGACTGGGCGGGAGTGGAAGGCTAAGGCCTGCCAGGAACAATCACTATGAAGACTCATGAAGCCGGAGGGATGTCCCTGCTCCACCATGCCTCTAAGGGGCACTTCCTCCACCAGAGTGAACACAAGCTCATCCTCACCGTTCAGCTCAACTGGCTGCTGTAGCGTTACCGTTGTCTTGAACATGTCCCTGTCAAAGCACCTACTTACCTCCACAGGTCTGTGGCTCGCTTGATGACCTACATTCAGCATCAGGGAGCTTCTGGGCTCAGTCTTCTGAGATGGATGACTCATGCCTACTGGGGGAGACCTTGTGGACTTTATGGGGCTTTTCTGTTTGGATGGAGTCTGGCGCCTTTTATTAGAGTGGACCTTCTCACGGACCACTGGCTCAGGGTCATGTGACACTATCCTATGTTTAAACATGACAGACTGACTGTCAGAAGCCTGTAGCCTATCCTTGTCTGTATTCACTAGTCTAAAACCAAAAGGTAATCCCCTGTCAGCTCTATCACAGGTTAGTATCGGCCGTGCATGCTGTTCCATGAGGGGGAAGCCTCTGGCTGCTACAGAGTCTCTTGGTGGCAGGGAATTGCTCATCAATAAGGAAGCTTTACTGGCTCTAAGAGAAGGAGCTGCCACCCCGACAGGTTTAGTCATCCTGCTCTCTGTCCCAGGGGCTACCTGGGAGCCGCTGTTCCCTCCACAGCCTGCGAGCTTGTCCCTTCCATCCATATAATCAAGATGCTCCTGCAGCTCTGCAAACGTGCTGCACTTGAAGCGGTCTCCTTCCACCAGTGGGAATTCCCTGACCTGCTTCCGGTTCAGAGAGGGGATGATGGGGACGAAGGAAGGGGGGGCCTCGTTTTCGCAAAGCTCCCGGTCTGAGATGACAGCTCCCCCAGGCCCCACATAGATCACAGTGTCATAGGGCTGCTGTCTGCTGGAAGTGTGGTCCCTGTCATACAGCGGCATACTGGCAAACTTTCCATCCAGGGTCACATTCGGCAGGTGAAAGGCTCTCATTTTGCCAGGGTGGAGGAGTATACTTTCTTCATATGAGCCTTCTCCAGTCAAGGAGGAGCACTGTGGAAATACAGAAGAGAGCAAGGTATGGTAAGGACATGCACTGATACAGCACGTTGCCTCACCCACCATCTCAGGGTTGAGAGCCCAAATGCAGCCATGCAGTGGGCGATACACCAGCACTACAGTAGTTTGAATGGAATGAAACAGTGTGAAGTTTTTTTCTGGTGGCTGAAGTGCCTTTCCAGTCACCAACCCCCAAATTTGCCCTGAAAGTTGGAGGACCTGCTTGCAGGGCAGGATATAGATTAACGTCATACCCATGACGAAGCAATTGCAGATTAAGGGCCTTTGCCCAAGGGCCTAACAGAGTAGAATCACTAATGGCATTCACTGGATTCAAACCATCAACCTTCCGATTGCTGAAACAGAGCCCTAGCCTCAGAGCCAACACTCTGAAGAAGGAAGCAAGGCTCATTATTTACTGTGCCAGCAATTTACTGTTTTCCCTAAGTTAAGTCTGCTGTAATAAAACAAACAAAAATGAAATACAAGTATTTTTTACATGTTGCCTTGTTATCAGGATTCCATTTTTCAAGAGCATTTGTGTTTCAAAAACAATCAAATACCATTGAATCTAAAAGGTCTACACGTTAAGATATACTCTATGCATATACTGCATCTGTGCTACCGAGTCTGGACTAAGGCTTACAGTAATGATTGTAGACTGCGTACACTGCTTTATTATCTGACTCAGCAATTCAGGGAAAAGTGGTGATCTATTATAGAACAACACTTAAGCACATTGTAAATTACAGCCAAAATAGAAGGAACTTCTGTTCTAGGCTTAGTTTTTTTTCAGTTTGACCAGCATAATATGGTGTTAAAGAAAGTGCTTTTGTTATTTCTGAATGTTGTTTTATTAGTTTGTCATTATGTTAATTAGTGCAGGTAGGATCTGGGAGACTAAATTATTTTTGCTAATCTTTATGTAGGGAACCTTCATACCCTTGGATAGTTAGTTTAGCTGACCTGTGTTTTTTTGGTATTTTGTTTCTTGGACGTGTTGTAATAAACCCTCCTGCTTCCCAGGTTTAAGGCTGATTTTGAATGGCTCTGGCTAACTTGGAGGATCAGGTTTTGAAGCGTTACCATAACAATATGAATAGGCTTGTCCCTCATGGCACCCTGACACACCTTAGGCTGCGTCTTGCCCACATGGTAGAGGCGGGAGGCCAGCTGTAGCGTGGAGAGCGACTCGCTGTACTGCTCTGCATGGGCCGAGACGTGGGCAATCATGGTAGTGTGGCAGTTAACGTTCCCCAGTGATTCCCTCAGCAGCATCGTCAGCTTACTGTCCCTGAATCGCACATTAAGACACCCTTTAAATAGAGAGGCAAAGCAGCTATGCTGTAAAAGAGCTCTAATAAAAACAGCAATGTGCATAAGAGATTGACAGCTAACCTACCTGTACGGTACATGCTTGGCCCCGCTAACTAGGGCGAGAATGACATTTCCCACTGCTGCCAGAGACAGGCACTGACTATCTTGGCGCTGGTTCAGGACCATCTCTCCACTTCCCAGGTCGATGATGTGTAGGCAGCTATGACCCCCTGACACTGATAAAAAGAACACCTAAAGAACTCCTACAAATATTCATCCTTTACATCAGCTCCCCAGATTACGGCCTGGGGAAAACTAAGCAATGCTACCACTACGCAACAGAATTTATGATCAATGCACTACTTGTCCCGATTAGACAGAAATTATAACTTCAAACCCAAATAATGTTTTACAAGTTCCAGTGTTTCCATCTGTAGGTATTACAGACCTTGCGGTGTTCCACAAAGCAAGATTTCTCAGTTAGCTGTGTAAACCTAGGCTAGAAGTCATGATTGTCCAATAAGAATGCTCATTACCTAAATTTTTATTGGATAATCATGACTCCTAGTTTAAGTTACCCCAGCTAACTGAGAAATCCTGCTTTGTGGCTCAGGCGTATGTGTCAGAAACAAAACAACAACACAAGCTGGCTCATCATGTTTGTTAATGTGCTGCATACAATAACCTTCCCACGAGTGGGGTCACATGTAAAGTACATATGGGTATATACTGTACATTATGCTATCTGAGGTAATGTGTGGCCACATAGTCAAAAGTTGGTAGCATCCATTTTTGGTATATTTGTGGGTACAATCTCAGGAATTAACATAACAAAATGAGCAATATCCAAGTAATGCACAATTGTTTTGTAGGCAGCTGTGTCTAAAAAGTTACTTGAGACTGAAAAATTATACCATTCTCTAAAGCAAATGAATCTGTGGCTAGTCTTGTATGTTTCAAAATATTCAAATTGATTTTCTCTACTAGACAAGAATTTATTGTCTTATATGCAATTCAAAAAACCCAAGAGAAACATTAAGAGAGATAATCAAAGCAAATTGGGACATAAATTTAAATCAAAGGAGGATATAGCCACTAATGCATTATGGGCATCTGTCCATTTTGAATAATGCACTTTACCATTGAATCCCACCACCAATGTCAATCTATATGAGAATGCATTACTGTTAGAAATCCTGGGGATTTACAAATATAAGTTTGCAATAAACCTCTTGTGTTCATCTGTGCATGGTAGGAGTAGGGACATTATGGAGTTAATGCCACCATTTTAATGATCCCATGACCCCAAATCTTATAAATTTTGAAGGAATAACAGGAGAAAATCAATTTTTGCTTTAAACACACACACACACACACGTTGGCGTACCTATCTAAATGGAGATCTTCCATTCATTTCTATGGGAAAAACCATAATCCCAATCATAATACCCTTAAACCCTACCAAGCCCTATCCTTAGCCATAAGTAACCAAATAAAATACAAGACCTTTGGCATTCTTACATTTTAGATTACATTTACAAATTTTTATAAAATCCAAAAGGGGACCTGAAAAATATCCCAAAAAGTAAGCAAGTTTGAGGTTTTACCACACTTTGGGGACATTTTGGTCCCAAAATGTGATCTATGCAAACATACACACACAAACACACACATACACAAAGGGCCTCACTTAGAGCCTTCCTGCCCTAAGCACATAAGTCAACACACAGGGGGACGGCCTCACTTCCTGCTGTGGCGGCCTGATCCAGGGGGTGCTGCTGGATGTACAGGGTGAACAGCAGGTGAGAGTTGTGGCGTTTGTCCCCGTTGCGTACCGCCAGTGCTGAATCCAAGAAGAACGCAGCTCGGTCAGCACTGGGGGCCTGCAGCTTGCTCTGGTTCAACAGCTGCATAAAATAATATTGCAAACGTACATTAAGTGCCCTTCAGGAATGGTCATGTTATCCAGGACCAATCAAAGAAGCAGTTTAATGCATAAGTACCACTGATGAGATAAGAGACATAGAGATTAATGGATGAATTCAAATGTTAGTACTGCTGATGAAAAGCAGGGGCTGCTAGTCCCAGGGGTCTGAGGAACATTCCATTAAGCAGTACCTGTGAGCCACAGACAGAGTCTTCCTTAAGATGGACCCCCTTAGAGGAGATGTCGGCCTGGCCCTCACAGACCATGTGAGAAAGCAGGTCCGTGAGAATCTCCTCATCGCCGCTGATCTCCACGGCAGACACGTGGACAGAGAAGTGCGTGCCCAGTTTCTCCTGCCGCTTGGCAATGAGCGTGAACAGCCAGGAGATGCTGCATGGCATTATTCCCAGGCCCTGTGTGGAACTGTCCCCCCCAACCATGGTGTAGGTTTTGCCTGAGGAGGGTCAACAGAAACATCTAGATGACTCCAGATCCCTTTCTCAGCTAAACATATTTGTCAGCTCAGTTAGATTTTCAGGTGCTTCAGGCAAGCAACAATCAGTCAAGGTCATACAGTACAGGATAAACTGTGTATTTTCGTAGGTCACAGCATTTTATTTTCTGATGCGGGACGATCACATAATACTCCTCAGGCTATGAACGTCTTTAAGTAAAAAAAAATTAAAATACAGTACATAATAGTAATAATCATACGGTAATATTAAAAGTAACTACATACTTTACTGTACGTCGAGCTGACAAATCACTGAAGCTGTGTAATCAAAAAATAGTGCTTGCGTTTGTTATTACAATCTATTGCATTTAAATAAAATTTCTAATGTAATAGACTTTATGGCAGTCCATTACTAAGCACGACTTCTTAAACTCAGGACTGCCTGAATATGGGACGGATGGCAACTCTTCCTCCACGGATGGGGGCTAAGAACCTCTGATCTTTTTGTCCATCTATGGGATAAACGTTGACCATTTGAATGGCAAGACTATACTGATTTTAGATAACAGGCAACCATAGTTCACAGTCACAGGAACATACACGTAAAAAAGTACTCATGTATTGCTTGAAAGTTGTGTTGCAGCAATCCATGTGCATTGCTTAGCATGTTTATTCTAAAATTAAATTGAAATATTGAATGGCTCACCTAGGTTAGAATGACCAAAGCAAAAGATACATCCATCAGCACCATTCAGCACAGCTTGTATAATGTCTGTCAGAGTCTCGGAGCAGAGGTCAGCCTGTGAAGACAGACACCCATTACAATTCAGTCTGTGAGCTCAGTCTGTGTGAAAGAAGACACATCCGATCTCTTCGGTATACTTGTCTCTCCCAAGGCACACACTGGATTGTGAAGAGCAGTGCTTATTCAGCCTAGGACTTTCTTTAATGAGATGTCTCACTGAACCCTGTCATGTTGAATTTCTAACCTTGAAATGTCACAGCTACAAATACTGCATGATAACCATCAGGACATCAGCCAGAAATGGTAAACTGTCTTGCTTATACACGCACGCATGTGCACACACACGCACACACACACACACACGTGCACACACATTTGTGAATCTGAAATGAATTTGAATTGTGGTTCAAAACAGGATACAGAACTGCAATTCACATTTGAACATAAGGACATAGAATTAAAATCGAACTGAATTCAATTAAGGCACACACACAAATATGCCTTAATACATAGTTGAGAGTGAAGTTTGGGGTCCAAGTGCAGGGTCAAGCTATTTATCTGGCACCTCTGGTGCACTTTGTGTGACTTGGCTTAATGCAATTAGTTTCATCATATCTGCACTTGTTGTTTTATCTGTCACCACTGATTTGGCTAACGCAATTAAATTGCACCACAATAAATTTCACCAAAACATAATCTGCAGTATAATGACAATATTATTATTAAATTATTATTATTGAAACCTACCTTTCATAATCTCCCCACTGCTTCAAAAAACATAACATCATAAAATTCTCTCACAAATTTTTTTTTGCTGAGTTTGCAATAATACATGTCGCTCTGCTCTGTCTAGGAGTTCCAATTTTAGGTTTATTTGAGGTTTATCATGGGGAAGATTTTCATCCATATAATGTTTTTGTAATGTGGTAATAAGATCCAGCAAAGATCAAATTGAGTACATCGATTAATAATATCAAATAAAGTTATGTTGTTCACAATCCTTCTCTTTGCTGTCACTAAGTGTAGTTGCTTTAATTTTGGCACAATATATATAAAAGATTTTATCAGCTCCAGATACTCACACATGTAATTTGCTTACAAATTTTGGAAAAGATTAGGAGTGCATGTGTGTGTGAATGGTGTGTGAATGTGCCCTGCGATGGGCTGGCCCCCCATCCTGGGTTGTTCCCTGCCTCGTGCCCATTGCTTCCGGGATAGGCTCCAGACCCCTCACGACCCAGTAGGATAAGCAGTTTGGAAAATGGATGGATGGATGGATTTTGGAAAAGATCTCCCAAATATTTTTTGAGTTATTACGCTAATAGGATCAAGTGTCAAAACTGCCCTTTTTTGTTGCTTTCATTAGGCAGCGCTGCTTCAGTTTTGAGGGCAATCTGTCTCAAAATTTGATCACTTCCAGCTTGTCACCATTAAGTTTTAGAGTTACTGTGCACTTTCAGTTGCAGACAAGGGTACATGACATAATAGTCAACATCAGGGGTGGGCTACAAATGACTGCGGTTGGTGCGCATGTAGCTTCGATTTCTCTGTCTAGTGGAAGCCTTGCATGTCCATGTGCATCGACTGCACATGTGCAAGATAATTGATTAGGTCTTTCCAGTAGGTGACAGTGTGGACTGTCACAGATCAGCAGTCAATGACAAAAAATTTGAAAAAGAATAGCTGTTGTAGTAGTTAGAGCAGCTGTATGAGAATGATCGGAGATACTTGCATATCTAATTTTCATACTAACATTATACAGAGGTATATGGTATTTAACTTTAAAACTGCTCATGAAAGTTTACCCGTATCACTACACTGTTTGTATTTGTGTTTGTTGCCCTCTCCTGGTCTGATGGAATATCACCGCTGTATGTACCAGCCGAAACCATTTTCGTCCACAGCAAAATGTAGTATGAACAGAAGCCGCCGAGCAGATGAACGTCTCCGGCCATAAAATGCACAGATGCACACACGGAATGTGAAGTATGAACTAGGCTTTAGATTCCTCTAAGTGGTGTTTCTTCAATTTTGGAGCAATCTATCTTAAAATGTATTAATTAATCATTCCTTTCCAGCCTTCCAACAATGGTTCTGCAAAGTTTGAAGGAGGTCCATAAGAAATTTTTTGAGTTATTGCCTTAATGGCATCAAGTGGAAAAGCTGCCCTTTTTTAGCATAATTTAAATGCCACAGCCTATCTGAATGTTGTTGCTAACCATGTGCATCATTTATGGCCACAATTTGCCCATCTTCTAATGGCTACTTTAAGATAATGAGTTCAGTGCACTTCAATGGCCTCTCCAGTCACCAGATTTGAGTCTGATAAAGAACTTGTGGGGTGTGGTGTGCCGAAATGGGAGATTCAAAGCATGAATACGTGGCCAACAAATCTGCAACAATATATAACCAGTCAATATGGACCAGAATGCTACTAGCATACTTTGTTGAGTCCATGCCAGAAAGAATTCAGCAATGGGGGAGTCCAAACACACACACGCACACGTTTGTAGTCATATCCTTGTGATTAATTTATATAGGCACCTTCACACCGAAGTTCCAGAACCTGGTCCCAGTTTACAAGTTCCTGGCCTGAAACTTTTGTAACTCCTGACCATTTTTTTGCTAATAAGTGCTAACAAGTTTCGCCACCAGCACTAGTGATATTAGACTAAAGTATATTGGTTAGTGATCGAATTTTCCCATGCAGAAATATGAAGACAAAAAAGCAAAAAAGTATTAATTGATGTTTTAAATGTAACTGGGGCTACAAAAATAATTCCATCTGCTCAATTGCTCCAACACATCTGTCTTTCTGCACTTCCACGTAACTTTAAAGTTAGTGCCGGTGCTTGTGGTCAACCAATCAGTAAGCTATGGCTGTAAACCCCTCCCCAATAGTTTGTGTTCAAACGAAAAGTACCTACTCTAAACTAGTTACTAGGAATTACTAAAAAAGGGTTCTGGAACTGCCTCTGAGGAACTACAATTGGCTCAAATTCCTGCTGTGTGAACATAACAAAACTCCCTGGTTCTGAAAAAAGGTTCTGGTTCCAGAAAAAAAGTTCTTGTGGTGTGAAAGCACCTCATGGGAAAAACCCCAGTCCCAACAATGACAACCTTACCCCTTACTTAGCAGAAGAGTTTATTCCCACTCACTGTGAAAAAGCTCTACTCAAGGCAAAGTGCAAACTGGTATCTTAAAAGACTTACCTGGGACATGTCCTGAGTAAAAATGGCATCAAAGTTGAACATGGTGGCACCCAGCACCGAGTACCCATGTCTAGCACGTGCCCCCATGGATGGCTCATAAAGAGTCAACTGCTTCTTGTAGGAGTCCACCTGAAGGATGCATGAGGACTCAAAGGCATCATGGACACCCTGGAAAGGACTGATGCGGACCGTTACTTTCACCTGTATGGGAAAAAAGGTGCTGTTCTAGTTGGGCGA
Source organism: Isichthys henryi (assembly GCA_026776945.1). NCBI lineage: Eukaryota > Metazoa > Chordata > Actinopteri > Osteoglossiformes > Mormyridae > Isichthys > Isichthys henryi. Next base: position 106,586 of record JAODJX010000092.1, read on the forward strand.
GTCAGCAAGCGAGTCAGCAAGAGTCAATAGTCCTAGCTATTGTTTTAAAATTCACATGTAAAACAAGCAAAGGTGGATTGTTCAGGTCCAGAAAGTACAAATCCAGACCAACATTTTGTTTCAAACAACCAGCTGAGTATAAAGAGTTTTTACTTTCTAGACTATCCTTTTTCACTGATAAAAATACAGTATGAAATCCAATGGGAAATTAATATAACCAATACTTCCAGCACATTGAGGTCACATTTATTGTCACATAATTACACTAATCATAAATATTGTAATGAGCTGTAGCTGAAAATGGGCACGGACTGCTGGTGTGTGGCTCAGTGGGTTAGGATGCTGTGCTTACAGTATGTCTAGAAGGTCACAGGTTCAAGTTATGTGGGAGGCAGAATATCTATATCACTCTTGGACCCTTAATTACAAGAACTGCTCCTGGGGTGCCAGGTAATTGGCTGACCCTGTTCTCTCTTTCATTGATTTCACCTGTATGTGTGTGTCTAACAGGTGAGCATGATCAGATATGAAAACATTGAATTTTAGGGCAGATTGTAATGTGTTAGTGAACTGTGCCCAGGAGATCATAGCCTCAAATTCCTTGGTCAGCAGAATAATGATATCACTGTAGTCCCTTTCAGCAAAGCCCTTAAACCCAACTGCTCCAGGGATGCTGGTTGACCACGATCCTCACTTTGTGCAAAAGCAGCTGCTAAAAACACAAGTAATGTAAATGTAATGATAAGGATTGAAGACAGTGCTGCCATCAACTAATCCTCCCGTGCTGCCTAGATTTCAGCCAAGTCATTTCCATTAATTTGGAGTGGCCCATCTTTTAGAGAATGCAATAATATTACATATTGTTAATAAACATTTCAACTGGTGCAAATAGAAAAAAATTATTAAAACTTTTTCATTGTACTTTATTCACATACCTGGATCAATAGCCTATTTAATAGCAATGGGGCCATAAATCTATCACTGGTCAGATCAACCAACTTTCCATTTGTTCCATTTGTTTATTTGTTGTTGTTTATTTGTTGAAGCTGTATTTAGTAGCAATTGTCCCATCTGCCTTGGACCTGAGGAATTGATTTTCCTTCTATTGCTGTTATTTGTACCAATCAGCATTCTTATGAGGCATGAAGAATAGATAATACTGCTTGTTACCAGGAACAGATTTCACTCATAAAAGTTCCATTTGCTTTGACTTAGGACTTCCTGTAAAACTCGCTAATGTGACTAACATGAAGGCTAAAGGTAGCTAAAGCGATAGCTAACACTTGGTGATGGACAGTTGTTTAATGACTAATGAATACTAACGGTGAATTTATCTATAGGTGTGTAACAGGATGGCTCAAATGAAATAACATGTTGATGAAGCTATACTGTATCATTGTGTACAACTCATGAATTTTTACTTGTTTAACATTTATCTACAGGGTTGCCAGCTGTCACGCTTCTGGTGCGATGCTCACACTTCTTACACTCACGCAAGAAATCTTACACCAAATCTATATTATTCCATCATAAATCTAAAATTAGTCACATCAAAAGTGTTGAGGTAGTCTGCAAACCCTACAGACTATGTACAATGTAATAAAACCACCAGCCAACTGACCACCCTGTATCCATTTGGCTTTCCTATACATCTCTATTTCCTTGCCTATGTACCAATTAATCAAACGTAGATCAGAAAATAATTGTCGGGCATTATTGATATTAGGAGAGTAACAATACCATCTACTCATGATTTGGTTCAATGGACAATTCGGAGCTCATGATTCAATACACTCACAATGTATTGAACAACATAAGACTGAAAACAAACTAAGATGTCACAGTTCTCATTTCTTCGTTTTGAAGCATGTACACTTATAAAAAGTTGTTTTCAAACCATTACTTTTTTCATGCATTTTTTTTTCTTATGCTGTAGACTCCAGTACAAAATGCAAAAATAAAATCTCAAGGTGTCCTCTTGTGTTACCATTAATAAATGATTTTGTGCCTTAGTGCATCGCTAAACCCCTACAGTGCATATCATCATGTTTTTGAATTGCGAAATATTGTGCCACGGTGCATAGTTACACCGATAATTGGCAGACACAACCTGTCTATAGACACAGGAGCATCTATAGAGTAACTGCGGAGCAGCATAAGGTTATCTTTGGTCTGCTGGCCCTCATCCCATTCAGTGCCAGGAAGTAATGACTGCATGACATACAGGAACTCAAACAACATGAATCAGGCCCTTTGGCAGATGGTGCCGCCAACTCGTACGCTGTGATGCTGTCAGGTGGCACTATGGGAAATGGATGCAGGAAGCAGTACAGCAGAATGAGCATCATAGCTTTTTTGCGATTTCTTTCAGTAAGAAAAGGATAAAACCTCAGATATATAGTGAAGTGTTTAAGCGACATCCCGAAGGTCTGTGGGTTGTGCCTGAGTCACATGGCCCTTCTCAGATCTCTGAGAGAAGCACAGTTCATCCTTCTTCTTTGGAGATACATTTCCTATGTACTCAATTTACCTCAAATGTATTTCATTTATTCCCTCATGAGGCCATATCAAGGCCCACTAGTAGTTATTTATACATCAATTATTCATGAATGAATGAAATATTAGCACTTTGTTATTTGAAATGTTAAAGAAATACCTCCATCACTGTCGAAATTATGTAAAACAATTTTGTCTCATCTTGTATATATGAAAGAGTACAGGATGCATCTACTCTGCTTTATGTTTGAGTCTGATTATGCTACGCATTCTTCTAAGCATGATTTAAACCAAGCACAATGGCAAGGTTATTGTGTGTTTATTGATCAATTACATAGGTCTACAATTTTTTTTTTTTTTTTTCAGGTGCCAAGGTTTTTTGAATGGATTTAGGGAATTTTGAGGCTGCTATACATTCAAATCCCATTACTTTTGCTGAATTGGTTCTAGTTTTTGAGATAATACACATCCATGAAAATAATGCATTCCCCCAATGCGACTTGTGTGTGATAACAAATGCAACAGCTTTTGGTCTGTCTTTTGACTTTTTAATAGTGTCTTAGGTAATGAAATATCCCATACAGTATAATTGTTTTGTATTTCAATTTGTAGGCCTACAATGCTGTAAAAGCGACTTTTTGAAACCAGAATTCAACTGTGAATTTGCAGAGGAAAGAAGTCGTCTACAGTATAAGTTTGTCAACCCAGTCTTGGTTTATACCCAAAAAGTTCTGTATTAATAAGTATATAAATACATGTAAAAATTATGACTTCATCAAGAAAAGCCTGCATCACCAATCCTGATGTATTCTGCTATGGCCTGGAAGAGTTTTGTCTCTGTTGTGAAGAACTACTTGAGCAGACAAGTATGAAGAATTGGTGCAAGATATGCTTGCTAATTTCAGAAATTTGGGAGTTAATATGAGCATAAAGATCTCCATAGCCATTTAAACAGATTTCCAGATAACCTTGGGGACTTCAGCGAGGAAGAAGGTGAGAGGTTCTACCAGGATATGAAGGTGATGGAGGAGAGATATCAAGGTAGATGGGACATACACATGATGGCAGACTACTGTTGGAGTCTCCAGCGTGATTGTCGGATGACACACATAAAAGGAAATTGCATAAACAGCGTTTTTTGAAGCATTGACATTAATAACAATTAATAACTAATTAATATTGTATTAATTAATTAAATTATACATAACTTCTTCCTATCACTGTTTAATATTTTAAATTTCTTTGATGTTAGACTATTTATTTACTAGTTGTAATTAAAATAAAAATATTCTTGCAATTCTGAGTGCTTTTCAAACGTGTTGCGTTAATTCATTAATTAACTATTAAATATCTCAGAAACGAGAGCCAATCTGGAAAAACTGAAGTCATATTCTTAATCAGCACCATAAACTTCATTTAAAATCATTCAGACTTCCTTGGCACCAAAATCACTGTATACCAGTGTTATACAGTATGTGCTTCCTCTTCAGCAGAAGCGCTGCATCAACTCTAATAAAAGCATGTGTGGAGCCAACAGACTGTAGGGTCCGGTGTTGGCACATGATACAGTACAACTACACACACTGTCATTACTGATACAGCCCTGTGGTGGGTTTGTGTGTGTACTGTTCCTTTTGGCCTGCAGAGGGACCATAGGCTGCTCCTGTCTTGGGAGAAGAAATTACCTGCACCTGGCTGTACATTCAGTAACGAGGTGCATCTGACTGTGAAGAGGCACATAAAATAAAAAGGAGCTGAAGATCCAGAGCAACAGAGACCTGTGTTCTTTGGGGCATGGCTTGGTTCTTGCTGAGTTCTATTGCGGATTGAGTGTACCAGCCACTGGCTAGGCTTAGACTTGCTGCTTATGATTGATTTACTGATCATGCAGCTTTCAATCAACCAGCTACAATCTGTTAGGTTCCTGGACCGTCTAGTACATTAGGCTTATGGTGGTCACCACTCCTTGTATTTTGTTACCCCCTTTTGAGAGAATGTGGGAAAGACTTTGTTGTCCTTGTATTGTGTGTGTGTGGTTTGTCATTTTATTTGTTGGTGCTGCTGACCCCAGGCCTGGTAAGAGTATTTATTGGTTTTAGACTACGTTTGTTCAATTCTCTGTTCTTGGTGCTGCCACTCCATAACAACTTGCATTATTGTTTTGCTTTTGTATTAAAACTGTGCTGGATCATTAAACTTCTTGTTTCTTGACATTACTAGTTAGGTGCAATTGTAAGGAGGTCATAAGTAAGTTTTCATTTTTAGGTATTTTCATGTCTTAGCAATGAGCATGTGTGAGAGTCTGAGGTGTGTCTTCCTTACCTTTCCTAGACCTGGTCCATTCTTGTCCTTGACTAATGACCTGAGGAGGTGTGGGGGAACAGCAGGCGGTGCGTGCTGCAGGATTCCACGGAAATTAGTTGGGTAGAGGGAAGGCCCCTGGATGTGGGGCCAAGGAGGGTGGCTCTTCTTCCTCTTGGAAGAGAGGTTAAATTTTTGGGCTGCTCTGCAAGGAATGCACAGAGCGACAGTGAGGAAGATGTGCTGGTGTCAGGTCAATCAGTAATATTCTAGAGCAATGTTTCCCAATCTGGTCCTTGGGAAACCGCAGACAGTCCATATATTTGCTGCCTCACCAAAATATGGACCATCTGTGGATCCCTGAGGACCAGATTGGGAAACACTGATCTAGGAAATTTTACAAATGCATAGCAGAGAGGGGAAAACCACATACCCCAGCTATTCAGCGATAATGTGAGGGACAATATCCCCTATAAAAATGAGCTAGATGTTCAAAAGGGACAGGTGGCGTTGAACAGCCAGGAAGTCACTTCATTCAGATTCCTCTTTAATAGAAGAAGACTTTTTACCTTATTTATTTCCGTAGCTTTATCTGGCCTTGTTTCTATCTATCTATTTCTTTAAGTGATTGCTAATATATGCAGGCTGTTCCCAGGTTATGAATGAGATCTGATCCTCAAATCTGTCTTTGTCAGAAAAATAAAAATACAGTACATAATAATGATGATATAATACCGTAAAAAAGCAAATAAAGTAACTACATATGGTGCCTTGAGTGAATGAACCACTTAGGCCGTGCAATGTTTCCACAAGAGTCACAAAGTAGTGTGGGTTCGTTATTATAAACCATAGTTTTTTATATAATAGGCTTTATAGCAGTCTGTAAGTACGAGTTGCTCATAAATCAGATGTTCTCATGTGGCTATGATCAATTTTGAATAAACCTCCTATAACAATGGGAACCCAAAACAGCAGTAATAAAGAACCAATCATTATACTCCTGTTTGGATGTAATGCACCTGTTGGGCCATAGTAGCAGGTGTTTCGGAGCTGTTATCTGAGGAGGGGGGAGGGGTGTGGTCTGTTCTCTTACTGTTGGGGACAGAGTAAAATGCAGGTGACTGGAAAGAAGGAACTGAAGCTAGCATTGTAGCCATTAGGGCATTACGGCACATTTTAATCTGAATGTCTTATGAAGGGCCTACTAATAAGATAACCCCCTCCCAACTCCCGCCCCATGCTTCATCAATCATGGTACACTTAGCAAGTGGACATGCATTAAGAGATGGAGTTAGGGACTGAGCTTTGTGTCCATAACTAGAGATCTAACCAAAAAGGAAAGAGCAGTACTTTCTGTTCAACTTGTGTTTCTCCATGGATTATCTTATCATGAAATGATTTTCAGAATTATTATCTGGCAATATTTCTGGAGCCGCATACTATAAATATAGAAACTAAAGCAGAAACTATCAAATGTTATTGTTTGGGATCAAAAAACATTACACATTACATTACACTCAAAACATGACTTCCAAAATACAAAAATATAACACTGCAACTATTTGATTCTATGGTTAAATCACAGATTTTAGCTCCAGTCATATAAGTGTGCAGTGATCAAACAAGATTGTTTCATTAATATAAAATATGATGCTTGGTTTTGCATTACTAATGTGATTGGCGGCACTATATGACAGTTAGTGCTGTTCCCTCGAAGGCCCAGCTGCTTCCTTGGGGGTTTGTGCATTTACCCCATTTTCACACATGCATTACTTCCCCCCCCCCCCCCTCTGACTTTCTTAAAACATGATTGCTCCCTCCTCTTTTCAGTGATGCCCCCTGTCTCTTTTATGGGACTGAGTAAATCTGACAAAATACAAACCATTATTACCCTGTTCTTCATTTAACTGATGTCTGTGATTGCACAATCAATTTAAAGGTCTGTTAACAGTTCTACCTTTTCATTATAGCATGCATGAGTGATGCAGTGCATCATTATAATTTGTATAACTAATGCTTCTCTCGCAAACAGCTATTATTAACCTTAAAATACAATGCATATGTTAGGAGAATGATCATAATTTCCATATCTGATATATTTCTATTTTCTATTTTTATTAGATGGAGAAATGTTGATAAAACGAAGTTGGGACTTTTTCTGCATGACCTCCCCCTTGGAGGAGAGAGAACAAGCTGAAGCAGACCATAGGGAATGTCTGCAGTTTGGAGCCATCCTTAGGATGAAGAGAAACTCTCAGCCCTGCTACCGAGGGAACACACGCCCCAGACAATTCAGTGCGTCACCAAGGCTAACAGCGAGCTGGCAGAGATAGCACAGAGAACAGCGCATCCAGCATTGGCAGCTGCTGATTATGGAAATGAGAGGTGTGGGAGAAAGAGAGGTTTACTTACAGTTCCTTCCAATCCATTAGCCAGTCAGCACTCATCAGCGTTGCAGGCTAAGAGCAGAACGTCGTGTTCGTTTGTGTCTCGGGGCTGGAAATGGGGCGAGGTCCGCGTGTGAGGGGAAAGCCACCGTGCCGGCAGCATGATGCGCGCTTGGGGGCGTGTTCCCGAGCCAGACACGGCTCACCAGCAGCTCAAAGTGCGGTCTTCCTGCGTGAGGGCCACTGGGACGCGCCCCCCCCACATGCTGATTGAGTACTGCATACGGGAGATGCCTCCAGTGACCATGCTGCTGTCCACGGCGCTGTCCACCTAGCAGTGGAGGTGCTGGGATGTGACCCTCCCTCTGGGCTTTCACCCAGCCTTTAAATGTCAGCTGGGTTCCAGTTAGCTATGCATCCATATATCTGTCCGATTCCTTCCTTACTGCCCAGGGGATCCAGTCTTCCCTGCCTGAACACTCTCCTCTCTCTCTCTCTCTCTCTCTCTCTCAACCTGTCTAAAACTGCTTTCTCTCTCTCTCTCTCTCTCTCCATTAAGCCCTCCCTCTCTTTGTCCGCTGTGAGACTGCAGTTATGCTCTCTCTCTCTCTCTTTCTCTCTCTCCCCCTCTCTCAGCCAGAGCCAGCGGAGAGGCCAGCTATCTGTCATTCCCAGCAGAATATCATATCTCCATGGGCGTGGTGGGTGGGTGGTTCACATTCTCAACAGCTATCAAACTAACAAGTGGGCCAGCTGTCTCTTTCTGTGTGAGTGTGTGTCTTTGCTTATGTACTGTGTGTTTATATTATATTATATAATGACACTATCATTTTCCATTTTTCTTCCTTTCCTTTCCCATCCTTTCCTTTCCTGGTCATTCCTTTTCTTTTCTGTCCTTTCCACCCCCTCCTTTTCTTTCATTTCCTTAACCCTCCCTTTCCCCTCACTTTCATTTCCCTTCTTTCTCTTCCCTTTCTTTTCCTTTCCTTTCTTTCTTTCTTTCTTTCTTTCAGTGCTGTGTATTGTGGGCTGAACTCTCCTTCCTCCTGACTCACCAGTAAATATGCTGATTGGCCGCAGAGACTGGTGCTTGACTATAAATAGGAGATGTGATGGTGACGTTACCACTGAAGGAACCTGGCTTTGCCTGCATTCTGTATATTCACACCTTCTACCTCCATATTCCCATGGATGACTATCTGATACTGAATGTTATGAAGGAAAATCTTTAAATTGCAGGTTCACTTCCTTGTAATAGTTGTCAGGCCCCAGTTTTGATGAAAGTTGAGCTCATAGTGCACTCTGATGTATTCTAATGCAATAAAAACAAGTCTGCCTGCTTTCAACTGATTTTCTCTGAAACTTGTGTCAAATACAGTAATTTCAAGGTTACATAAACAATAATTTCTCAAATCTCTTGAAAACAATAATGTTTCAGTTGTTATTGCTCTGACTCCTGAAATGTGGCAACTGCAGTGTTTTCCAGGTTTTAGAGAACCTTGGTTTTGTTTATTCTTAATATGACATTATTCAATAAACAGTTATTCAGAGTTTTCTTCCCAAAAGTAACCATCCTTAAACACCTTACATTTTGTCCCGCCGATATTACGCTGGACAACTCAGGTGAAACACTCCTGTGAACAGCCTATTTTCCTAGTAATTGAAATAACCAACAGGTTACAACACCAGGCAACTGCCACCTCCCTGTTTGTTGATGCCAAAATGGTCAGGCGATTTAAAGCAGCGCATGCAGCCATCTCCATGTCTAGATAGATGTTAGTCTCCTTTTAGCTTGCTTGGAACAATATTTCTGTCCATTTATGATTTCCAAGAAATGTTTGGGTTGGTTGCTTATTTACCATTTTGGCACTGCACTCTTTTCTCAGACAATGTTCAAAGCATCTCATCATGTGATCTTGAATTTTGCATAGTTATGAACAAACCTTAAACCTAGAAAATACATGGTACCCTTGCATTGTAATTAGAATAGGCCAGATCGCAGAACACCGATAAATTGCTAGAATATTACTTTACACATGGAACAGTTTATAAATCTTAATAACAAACTTAATAAAGATAAACAAAATATTCTTGAAAAAAAGAAAAAAAATACATCCATGCATCTTCTGTAACGGCTCATCCTGCTGAGAGTTGTGGGGTGTCCAGAGTCTGTCCTGGAGGCATTATAGGGCACCCTCACATATCATTCACTCACACATGCACAATTTGGTAAATGGAGTACTCAGAGGAAACTCCATGATGACGGGAGAACATGCAAACTACACACATGGAGCCATGGTAGAGGCTTCAACTCTGGTCCCAGAGGTTTGAGGTAACAGTGCTAACCACTGTGTCACCCCAGAGAAAAACATCATTCTATCAAAATCATGTTCCAGCTATGTTAGTAATACATTTAGTGGTAGAAGTAGTATCCATAGTTTTCTTTGACACACCCAAACACTGCTGGTATATCGAGGGATAAAAGAAGACTGTAACTAGATCCAGTGCTAGTTTTGTGCAGGGTACACCCAAGTCCAATTCTTAAAGGAGATGCTGACATCAAAGAAAAAACTCAAGCATTTCCATCAGTTTGTACTTTAGCACATATTACTTAGTAGTTATATGTCTAATCTGTTACAAATTGAATAAAAACAAGTTAAATGCATGTTATGCAATACAAACCATGATTTTGTGTGTGTGCGTGTGTGTGTTAGAGGGCCTATTCTCTGCCCTCACACTTAGACCTGTCATCACTAAGTTGTTCACTAACAGGTCATGATATTCCTTATTGGCCACTGTATGACGTGTGCATATTGCACCCGGGAATCTGATATTAACACAAAGCCCACGAGAGGAAGACTCCCCCAGGCTGAGCTGTGCTTTCCATCGCAGAGGCTGGCAGGCTCAGACAGCAATAAATAAATGAAAGGCGACACCACACAGGAGACCCCTGACGATGATGTCACTCTCCACTGCCAAGGTGGGTGGAGCTGTAGTCACAGGGTCAAGCTGCCAAGTCATCAACAATGAAAATGAGGTGACGATTTAGGCTTTCTACTCATCAAAAGACTATTCATTTTTCATGCATATTCTCTTTTATTCTCTTGTGTTCTTCTCAAATATTTTGATCAGTTTGTTTACTATGACTTTTACAGTAGAAATTTAACTCCAGTATCAATAGCCAAAAGAGAATGTACTGTATTACTCTGTGCATATTAAGCAAATCTAGCCTGATATATTGTTCATTAACCCTTGTCAAACTTAGGCATAGGTAATTACACATTTGATGATATCGCCTTATATCCAGAGAATGGGATAATGTTGCTATAATTTGAAAGAGGTATATTAGACATTAATTAGATCTTAAGTAGTTCTAAAAACACACCATTCTCAGCTCCAGGATTTGGAAATGAACAATTTCTTTGTAAATGGCAGCAGCAAATTAAGCTTTTGACAATACTTTGTAAATTATCATTTTCAAGTATTACAGTACAGTGCCAATAAAATCTGCGCCATGATCATAGTCTTACAGTAAGTGTCATTATAATATATCATTTATGTTTATAGACCTATAACCAGTAGGTGATCAACTCTAGGAAAACCTGTGAGAGAATTGTATAGTTCATATGTTTTTCTACACATCACCATTTATAAATACAGTTCTACATCACAGGGGCTAGGGGCACAGGCCCTATGCGATCTGGATAAACCACATACAATTTTTTGGTCCCCTTAGTGTCATGCCCGGCTTGTACAATCTTCGTGTGTGCCACTACCCCTGATTATCCACGTGTGCTTCCCCAAATCATGCCCAGCTGTTCCTTGTAATTTCGCCCTGTCTTTTCTTTATCAGTCCATGTCTTGCCCTGTCCAGTGTCCATCATTGATGTTAGATGTCAGTATCGTTGATCTGTCCTGCCCGTAGCCTTCTTCCTTTAATAAATCCCCAGTTTTCACCGACTTTCGCCTGCCTGCCCCTTCCTTGCCTGCCTCCTACCCACCTACCTGCCCGTCTCTACCTGCGAATCCTGACACTTAGTGAGCAAATAAAAAAAATGACAAACATGAGACAGCATGTAAGAGGCTGCTGTAAACACGCTTGGTATCCTCCAAACTAGCACTGTACGTATATTTTATGCATTTATGAGTTAATTAACTTTTTGTGTGTCGTCTGTCGGCCTTCGCGTTTCATCTGCGACTTTTGCAAAACTCCCGAAAATTCCAAAAAATTGATTTGATTTTCTTATTCCAACCCTGCAATACATCGAAACTACGAAAGTCACAGTGCAAAAGGGCCAACTGTAAAATAAATGTGAATAAAAATTGTATTTTCCTGAATTATGGAAATTCCCAGTAAAACAAAATCATAACAATTGTTCTTGTGTTGTATATAAATGCATCCTTAAATAAGATATTGAATTTGGGTGTTTTAGAAAGGCCTGTTGAAAACCTGAATAGTGAATGATAATGAGGCTCATTTTAGCCAGCGTGTGCATCTAGTTGGTCCTGACCTAGTTTGCATGTACAACAGGTCCCTCAATGCATCAGGACTACATGCCAATGCTTTTTATAATCATCCATGGGGAGAATTCAAATCTGGCCTCATAACTAACTAAACTCTCACCTAGATTCAGCATTGTCCAAATTCCATTCTTTGTTAAATATATCCCAAGCAATGCCTTTCTAAATATCTTTAATTTTTTTGCATAAATTTCCATGTCACACTATTTCTCAGTTTTGGTCTTCCCAAGAAAACTTACCAAGTTATTGGTCCAGCTGGGAATTTAACGCTTACCTTTATTTTAGAGCCTGTAGCAAGTTCCAACATAATGCGAAAATTGTGAAGAAAAATTTTTTTAAAGGAGTTTCAGCATAGACAAAATACTTTTGTCAGACCACACAAATGCGAATGTCAGCATAATAATTTTTTAATTTACTTAAATAGATTTTTATTTTTAAATACACCTGCTTACTATATGATTCTTGTGATCGCAAGCAGGCGAAGGTAGCCGTGAGTATAGGACAACAGGGTTTATTGCTGGGCAGACAGGGAACCACAGGGCAGCAACAACCAAACATCAATGACGGATCTGGGGAAAATGGACTCAGGCGCGGAATAAATACACAGAACATATCAGACTGATGGAAAACAGCTGGGCACAATTGGGGAGCACACGTGGTTGATCAGGGGGTCTGGCACACGCGAAGATTGTACGCACTGGTCATGACAATAATTATCCATTTTGGGGGGACCTGTCTTCACTAGTTACTTAGTCATGTTTAATTTTTAACTGTGCACCCTCATAAACAATAAAGAAAATTGTGTATCCGTAACCCCACAATTACAGTTGGGATTAAGCGGTTTGAGAAAATGGATGGATGGATGGTGCATCCGTCAGATGTTCGAAGTCAGATCAAAATGTTTTTTGATTTTTTGCGACGTAAAAAAATGAGACCACGATAAATCATTTCATGTTACCTATAAGCTGTACAATTCAATTGAAAGAGAAACAAATCTGTTAAGGGGAAAAACAAATAATAAAAAAAATACAACAAGCTGGTTGCATAAGTGAGCACACCCGTGAAGTAATACTTTGTTGAAGCACTTTTTGATTTAATTACACTATTTAGTTTTTTTTGGATAGACACCTGCTATAAATTAAAGTGACTCTGATTAACCCCAAATAAAGTTCAGGTATCCTGGTAGGATTTTCCTTACATTTATTCAGTTTCATCCTACAGTAAAAGCCATGGTTCGCAGAGAGCTTGCAAAGCATCAAAGGAATCTCATCGTTGAAAGGTATCAGTCAGGAGAAGGGTACAAAAAAATGCCCACGGCATGAGATATACCATGGAACACAGTGAAGACAGTCATGAAGAAGTGGAGAAAATATAGGAGAACAGTGACATTACAGAGAAATGGATGTCTCTCCAAAATTGATGAAAAGACAAAATGAAAACTGGTCAGGGAGGCTGCCAAGAGGCCTACAGCAACACGGAAAGAGCTGCAGGAATTTCTGGTAAGTGCTGGATGTGTACTACATCTGACAACAATCTCCCATATTGTCTGGTATATGGGGTAAGGTCGCAAGACGGAAGCCTTTTCTTACAAATAAAAACATACAGGCCCAGACAAATTTTGCAAAAAAAGAAATATATGTCAATAAATAGCAATCTTTTGTGGCCCACAACCTTCAGGTGTCTGCTAGAAAGCTGAAGATGAAGAGGAATTTCATCTATCAGCATGACAATCCCAAGCATACATCCACATCAACAAAAGAATGGCTTTGTTAAAAGAAAATTAAAGTTTTGGAATGGCCCAGCCAGAACCTATACACTATGATCTAATTGAAAATTGATGGGGTGACCTGAAGAGGGCTGTGTACAAGAGATGTCCTCAGAATCTGACTGATTTGGAAGCACTTTTGTAAGGAAGAGTGGGCAAATTTTGCCAAGTCAAGATGTGGCATGCTGTAATTAGATCAAAAGCTGCTTCTACTGTACAGAGTATCATTTTAAGAGTGTGCACACTTTTGCAGCCAGCCTATTTTATGTTTTATTTTTTATAGTTTTCCCATAACAAATTTGTTTTTCAATTGAATTGTACAGGTAACAGGTCACATTAAAGGTGTGAAAACTTTTGAAATGATTTACTGTATCATATTTTATATCACAATAACCTGACATTTTAACAGGATGTGCACTTTTTATGTCTACTGTCTGTCACTATTGACTTTCTGACAGTGGCGCTGCTTACCACTGTATTTAATTGTCATGCTGAGTAACACAAAAAGGTTTGGACCATCCTGTTCCTAGTACAGTATGTATAAACTGGGGTAATATTACCTACATCTGCATCTGTCAGAGGAAGTAATTACTGAGGCCAGGCCAGTAACAGCAGCTCGCAAACCATAGCATGACTAGCTAGCCAGAGCCATGGCAACAGCTTCCTAGGGAAGGCATCCCCTAGATGTCTGCTGCCATAGTACCGCGAACAGACTCTGCAGAAAATGACCTATAAATGACGACTCGTCCAAATTGCTGTAGTCTATTCAGGGTTAAGATTTACAGTCAGTTGTAATATTTCAGTTGAAAGCACTGATGTACTATTGCTGTATATTTTTCTATGCTTATACAGTAAAACAGCGTTTAACACACAGCTGGAAAATTACAATAATTTTCTCATCCTAATTAACCTGTGTGCAGAGGTGGCTAGCTGAGCTCTAGAAAGTCCAAGATTTTGTTTCAACCAACCAGGTGAGTATTCTGTGTCTGTGACTCTTTATACTTAGGTGGTGGGTTAAACCAAAATAATAGTCTGGATTTTTACTTTCTGTACCCAAACGATCCACTTCTGCCTGAGTGTTTCTTCAAAAGTTAATTTATGAAAGGTCTTTCCCCATTTGAGCCAATCGGTTGTGTTGTGATAAGGCAGGATGGGTATTTCTAGTTCTGGTAATTAGTAATTTGACAAGAACATCCAAGATTACCCACGAGGCCTTCAGTTACTACAATTAAAGTGCAAATGAATGCTTCCCAGAGTGGCAGACACATCTCAACATCAGCTAATCAGAAGAACTACAGTATGTGAATCAGTGGCCTATACTACGAAGCGGGGTTAATGGCTTATTGGGGTTTAAGGTAGTATGGGCAAAATGTAAGTGAACGAATATGAAGTCCATTTAATGCACTTGTATTCTTGAAATATTATTATAAGAAGTAAAAGTGTATCGATTTAGAACTTATGAAAGATATATAATAAAACAGTGTTCATCAAAAAAACAAGCTTTTGACTGTCAAAAATGGAAAAAACTGTAAAAACAGCAGTTAACCCTCTGGGATCTATGGGTAGGGAACACACTTTCACTGACTGGGATATGGTCACATATTTCATTCAATATCATAAACTTAATTTAGTTTCACCATTGCACTGTTCATCAAATTACCATGGAAATTCGATTTGAATATACGGAAATGCGGCTATTTAGAAAGCAAATAGCGATCTTTAGGTGAGGACAGCACTATACACCTCCGATGCAGGTAAAACAAAGAAAGGTGACATGGTTTAATTTTTTGCCGATTTAGCCTAATTTTAAAAACTTTAATACTTCTGATAATTGACATTTTGAAAAGAAGACTGAATACGGATTTAGTCAGCGGTTTTTTCATGATTCTACTTGAAGATTTCAGTATGATATAAACTGAAATAGACGCGAAAAGTACACTGCGTCACTGATGTCACACTCAAATCCAGGGGGTTAACAGCTGTTTTTTTGAAAATTTAAAACAGTAAACAGCCGCTTTTCAAAAATGATTGTTTTTCAGAAACCCTATTTATCGGGGTTTTGCAAATTTAATGAAGATTCTTCTTTGAATTATATAAGGACTCATGAGGTTTGTCAGCATCAGCACATGTCTGTCCGAGTTTCATGTCAGCTGTATGGCTCAATGAGTTGAGCATATGGTTACTAAGCCCAGTAGTCTTGTGTTCAAATCCTGCTTTCTGTATTTTTGTACTTTGTTCCCTAGTGTTTCATTTATCGGTTTTTCTAGCTCCTGAGATTTGTTTTGAGTTTTGGTTTTTTGCTTTGCCTTGGTTCTGTTTTACCTGCCTTCGTTATTTTCCCTGTGTTTAGATTTTGTTTCCTTGTCAGTCCTTAGTTTCCCTCTTACTTTCCAAGTTTCTTGATTTAATTATTTATTTTACCTGTTGCCTGTTTTTCCAGCCCTTGTTAATTGTTCTTAACTTTACTGCATTATCCTTGTTCGCTCTCTGTATTTAACTTCTTGATCCTGCCCTGTTTTCAAGTGGAGTCATTGATGTTGTTGATACTGTTGCCCTTGTTGATTGTGTGGTTGATTTTTGATTCCCTACATGTTCATTGATGTAACCAGTTTCCCTTTGTAGATTATTCTGGTCTGTTAGTTTATTTGTACTCCTTTTTAGTTTGTAGTGTTTCGTAGTGTTTTCTTTTCCATTCATAAACTCCTGTTGACTTTCTGGAGCCGCCAGTGAGTCGTCCATCTTCCTTCCTGCTTGCACCTGTCGTGGCTTCAGTGGATACAGAGCGGGGAAGCAGCACAGGAGCTGGGGAAATCGGGTGAACGAGAAATTTAATAGGGATACACACGATAGAAACACACTCAGAAAACACAGCGACGTCAATGACATTACTGGGGAAAGACTAACAGGGAAGCACTTAAATACATGGACTCAATTAAACAAGACTAGATGCAGCTGGTAACACAGGGATTCCACACATGGTTAACGATGGGGTGTGGCACACAGGAGGAGTGGATGATCAGGGCAGGACTGGACCCCCCCCCCCAAAAGGCGTGCACCAGGGACACGATGGCACCTGGGGAAACAAAAGCAACATCATTCGAGGCACAGGGAACAGCACAGACACACAGAACAGGCACAAGGACAGCAACCAAGACACCAACTGGCACACCACAGGAAAGGCAGACACACACAAGGGTACCAAACAAAGGAACACCGAACCCAAAGAGGGGAATAATGAAGGGACAACACCAAGGGACAGACCAACAGGAGGAGCACTGACAAGAGGAGGAGCAAAGGGACCAAAAGGGATGGAGAGCAAACACAGGGGACACGAAAGTATAAGGTGAGGGGCACCAGGGAGCCGGAGGGAACCCCAGCGGGCAGAAGACGGGAACCGCAGGGGCCACAGGTGACCGCGAGTCAGGAGCCAGAGGGGACACTGAAGGGGGCGAGGAAGAAGGTGGAGGGACTGCCAGAGGAGGCAAGCAGGGAGGTGAAGGGGACACCAGAGGAGACAGCAGAAGCTGCCTCAGGCAAAGCCGTAGACAGAGCCGGCAAAGGCGTAGACAACCAATGAGGCAGAGCTGGGGGAACCACAGGTGACTGACGAGGCGTCAGAGACGGGACCGTAGGCAACAAACGAGTCATCACAGGCGACCGTCGAGCCGGTGCCAGAGGGACTGCAGGCGACCACCGAGCAGGAGCTGGGGGAACCGCAGGTGACTGCCAATCAGGAGCAAGGGGGACTGAAGGCAATGCAGGGAGCAGGGCAGGCAGGACCCAACCCTGGCGCAGATGTCCTCTCCCTCTGCAGGACACAGAGAGATGGGGACCTGGCCGGTATCTGCCATGCTGAGGTGGTGGTCGGGGAGACCCACAGGATGGGTTTCTCGGGGCAGTCATTTGGGAAGTCCCCGAGGGGTCCCACTCGAGCTCCTCCTCCATCTCCACCAAGGGGGGAGGAGTGATAGTCTGATGGCCAGGGACTTCCTCAGGAACTGGGGCTGGAGCTGGGACTGGAACCACGGGGTCAGGAGCTGGGACTGGGACCACAAGGGCTGGAACCATGGGGGCTGGAGCTGGAACCAGAGTGGGAAGATGCACCTCTGGGGCAGACGCCACGGGGAGATGCACCTCTGGAGCAGATGCCACGGTTTTAGGGAACTTGGGGATCCGAGGAATGGCATCCTCAGATTTCCTGGCACCTTTCCTGGCCAAGCATGTACCAATGAAGGCACGGACTTTGGGCGCATTCTCGGGCGACAGCGAAGTGACAGAGCTGCTGGCTTCGGACACATGTTCGGGGGAAGTGGCCGCGGCTTCATGCATGAACATCGCGGAGGGGCAATGCAGGGAAATCAGGTGAACAAGGGATTTAATAGAGATTTGCACAATAGCAACACACTCAGAAAACACAGCTCCCTGTCAAGGAACTGAGGAAAGACTAACAAGGAAGCACTTAAATACATGGACTCAATTAAACAAGACTAGACGCAGCTGGTAACACGGGGATTCCACAAGTGGTTAATGAGGGGGGCGTGGCACACAGGTGGAGTGGACGATTGGGGCAGGACACACTATGCCTCGCCCCCATGCCAGAGACTCCAGAGTCTGTGACAGGTCATCAGCGGTTTCAGAAACAACAACAAACAAAAAAATAAATGACCAAGTAAGTTATGAAAATTTGCTCTTCAATTGTGAGTATTTTGTCCACAGTGCCACGAGCAGGCCAGAAGTTATTTTGCTCCTCCTGAATTCAATGTTCAACCTTCAACCTATGACTGTAAATCAACAAAGAAGACTGTCTTGTTCTTAGCTGTGTTTGGAATAATCTTAAGTAATATTGATACAAATATGCACACTTCTGCTGCTAACAGAGCTCAGCTGATGCTGGAATTTATAACAAGCAGGCAAATGGCAGTACTGGGATGACTGTACCCAGGGGTCCTCCAGTTAACTCTCTCAGATGGATGTCAAGAGCGATTTTTCACCAAAATTGAACCTGTCTCACCCAGTTCCTCAGAGGTGGTTTGACTCGTGTCTTGCTACAAGCATACAGGTCTCCATGTGCCTCATTAGGGAGTATCCAACATGTGTCATTCAGTTTCTTCCCAAACTATCACCAACAGAC
The DNA here is from genome assembly GCA_026776945.1 of Isichthys henryi. NCBI lineage: Eukaryota > Metazoa > Chordata > Actinopteri > Osteoglossiformes > Mormyridae > Isichthys > Isichthys henryi. Next base: position 125,187 of record JAODJX010000092.1, read on the forward strand.
TGAGTAAGAAGCTGTCTGTGTAAGGGTCTGAAGAGTTTGCATTTTCCTTAAGAAATCAACAAGAACTATGACCGAGTGCAAGAGATCCACACCCACTGCCAAGGAAAAGAACAGCGGGTGTATGTCTCAGAAGGTCAGGATGCTGTGTCTGTGCTTGGCACAGCACCATTTCAAATCTATTAACTGGCTGATCAGTTTCACCACTGGGCCCTTGAGCAAGGCCCCAACAGCTCCAGAGACTATCAGACTGATTTGTCGATTTGTGAAACACTTCGGATAGAAGTGCCTGCTAAATAAATAAATATGAAGGTGTGCTATGGAATTTTAGTTTTATGTAGTAAGCATTTTTTTACCTGAAGAACCAATAAAAGCAGTGCCTTTGTCTTTCCATCAATGTTTCTTTTTTGTGAGGAATATATTTAGACAGGGATGGCCCAGCGGCTTTCCAAGAGAGCCACACCTGATATTGTACAAGGTTTAGTCAAACAATCCACAATGAAATAATATAACCAAGCACAAAATCACACTTAGCCAAACAGAACTTTAAATTCTTTTATTTCACTGAAACTATTCAACAAGCCGTCTGTAGCACTGTGAAGGTGTATTAAAATATTTCACCATGCCTGGGGCTGGGCTTCCAGTTGACCCCTTGAGGATTTTTTTGTCCCTGCTCCAGAGTTTTTGGTTCCTGTCTTCCACTGTCTTATGGCATTCTTTTTTTCTTTCTTATCTACTTCTGTCTTTCTGTATTTCATGCACCATTCTGTATAAATGATGTAGTAACGGATTGCCACACACTCTTGTGAATTGCCTTGGGGCATCTCTTTTGTGGACAGCATATATAAAAATAAACTTTATTTAAAATCTATCTATCTATCTATCTATCTATCTATCTATCTATCTATCTATCTATCTATCTATCTATCTATCTATCTA
>JAODJX010000093.1:0-13250 GCA_026776945.1 Isichthys henryi
GTGCCCATTGCTTCCGGGATAGGCTCCGGATCCCCCGCGACCCAGTAGGATAAGCGGTTTGGAAAATGGATGGATGGGAATAATTACCTTCTGGTCTTACGTAACAGTTACTTTGTTGTATGGATTAAAAAAAACCTAAATTAATTTTATCCTTTTATCCTATCCTACCTATCTACACAAAAAAATGGGTTGTCAGTCAAATTGGCACACAAAATTATCTAAGAACCGATAAATTCTAAGGTCATAGTTCAATTTTATGTTATATAAACTAAACCAATGTTAGTAGTATTAATTCTTTTTGAGTTAATTCAACAGCACCTATGTTCAATCTGCTTGGGGAAGTTACTCACAAATGTAAGCCATTACAGATGGAGGTGGAAAGGTCAGGTCCAAATGTACAAATTCAAACGGTTTTGTTTCAACCAAACAGTTGAGTACCCTGTGACTGTGATTCTTTACACTCAACTGCATGAGATAAAAGGATTCAACTGACTTATTAATTACTGTATGTTGACAGAATGTATATGTATTAGTTTTCATGTGTAATTCTTTCAATGAACTTAATTGAATCATGGACAGTGGTTCCTCCCAACTAGAATGAGTATTCTGAAAACGAAACGTTCTTTTTAAGTCGATGCATTGACTTTATGTTCTTAGAAAAGGACATAGTTGAGTTAATCTCACTCATTTTCTCAGGTCAGATTAAACCAACTGAATCGTTTTCATTCAATTGAAATTAGATATATAATCTAACAGCAGCCATGGCTATGGCTGTTCATGAAATTCTTTCTGGATGTGGTGTATTTCTTGATGTAAGGTTATTTTGGTTAGCAGTCCTGGCCTTGAGGATTATGGGTAATATATTCAGAAAGGAGTTAAGAGAGCTGTGACACCCTTTGCTGTGCAGCTCTAGGAACCACCCACTCGCCTGTAGAGCAGTGGTGCTGGATGTATATTTGCATAGAATTATAATAGTACTGCCTTTGATTCAACATTTTTTTCTAAATCGACAGTGATGATGTTGAATATGGCAAGAGTATAAAATTCCAGATCTAATAAAAGGTGACTACTGCTGCACCTTATTGGGATTCTGTTAATTTCTGCTGGTCAGTGGCTGATGGCCTTCTCTCTGTCCTGCTAAATTATGTTGTGTAGTCTAACAAACTTTATAATCTGTGCACTGCCTTGCCTGAAATGCTTTGCATGGAAATTAACTTAAACATGTATTACATATTACAAGAGAAATACTTGAAAATAAATTAGACTTATTAAGCAAGTCCTGAAATTAGAAACTGTAAATGAACTGAACTTAATGAGTATCATAAGTGTAATTAAATTAATTCAGGGACATTGCAGTTCATTCCTCTTGAAAAGTTACAACTTAAGGTAGCTTTGCTTAAATCTTTCAGAGTGTTGAATGACACATTCAAATTCAAGCAACCTGAAAAACAGCTTTTAAACTTAAATTATTTGAGGCAACTGATTTCCTCAACTGTTTTGAGTAAACTCAACATCGCAGGGTATAAAGTGTAGGTGAACTTTAACTTAATTTATTTAAAATATTTAATTTCATAAAATTTGGCATACTTAAAAAAATCAGTTTAAATATACCCGAAAATAAGTGAGTGCAAAAATGTTGCCTTTATTAATTTGACTAAATCCTATACTGTGGAATTATATCAGTAAATTACAGTAGATGAACTGTAACCTTAACAGTAAACTACTCTCAACCACAGCTGTAAGAATTTTACTGTAAATCCTTATGTTTACAAACTCCAGGGCTCAAACGTCTTGGCCAGCAATGTTTATGATACGTTGTTTTTTTTACAATTTCTCAGCAGCTCTGAAATTAGGCTTTTGAAAAGTGCATGTTTGCTGTTGAATTGAACAAAAAATAGATTAAAGACATTCTAAATGGTTTCAGATCATGGATGCTGGTTTATGCTGAAAGAGTATAATATATTGTATGGATAAATTTTTTATAGATAGGTATAATATATAAAAATATCGAGGCATGTCATACTACTTCAAAAGTGACTGACAGGCCTCAGACTCCAGGGTGACAACATAACCTTTAACTTAATTATACTTAGTACTATTTGTTTTAGAGCCCAGAATCCAGATGCCCCTTTTTTCTCAGATTACTAGATCCTGATAAAGTTGGATCAACTTCTTTTCCAAACTAATGAGGTGTTGCTTGTAACATAAGTTAACCTGCCCCACTGCACTGGAAATTCAAGTATGGAGGCCAGTTTAATGTTGGATTATTGGTAAAACAATGCTTTATTAAAATATAATGCTCATTAAAAAGAGTCAGAGAAGGTGAGAAGAGGACACATTAACATATAAACAAAGATGCATGACAGTGAAAATATTTACACCAATGACCTACCAAAAGAATACCTGTTTTCTCCCTTACCTTCATGCCATCAGCTGACTAGAATAAGGTTCTGAAAACAGATCATACCGAACAAAATTAATAAAATGTGTGATGATGAGAACAGGACATGTAAAGAAAGCCAGTCATTTATTAATTGACATTTTTGTTTATACAATTGTTGCATAATTGTTTAGCAGGCTACTGTCTTTGTCTATAGCTACCAAGAATCCAAATAAGTCTGTCATTGTGGTAGTTAAGGAGCTAGATGTTTAACTACAAGGTTGCCTGCTCAGTTCTCACATAGAGCACTGTTATTTAACCCTTGAATAATTTTCTTTAAGCCCAATTGCTTCAGTAATTATCTAGCTGTATACATGTATGTAGAAAGTGTGTAGAGATAAGAGGCAGACATTTCAGGTCCAGAAAGTAAAAATCCAGTCCAGGATTTTGTTTCAAGCAACCACTTGAGCATAAAGAGTCACAGTTATAAAGTACTCAACTGCTTGGTTGAAACAAAGTCGTGGTCTGGAGTTTTACTTTCTGGACCTGAAATGTCCACCTCTGGTAGAGATATAAACTGTACAAGACACTCTGGATAAAAGTGAGTGCTAAATGTGGGACCTTTCATATATTGACTGCTATAACGTCATTACAATTCATAGGTTTTATACAAAATTTTGTTAAGTCATTACATTTGATGTCTTTCTCTGTATCCTTCATCTTTCAGGAAAACAAAGGTTGCACTTGAAGGAGCACTTTAAGCTACTAAAGAATTCATTAAAAATGGGGAACGCACCATCAGAAAGTAATATGGGTGACCGGCTGAGATGCTGTAAGTGTAATAAAGTCCTGCCTCCATGCATATCCTTCGATGATCTTTACAAAACAACTATTCATGGGCGGTGTGTATATGTCTACAATAGAGGACAATATTACAGACCAGTTGGCCAGGATAATGCATATGAATGTGAATATTGCTTTAATAAGCCAATCAGAGATCAAGAAAAAATGAGGATTGAGGAGGAGAGGAGGAGAGAAGAAGGGCGAAAGAGAGAAGAGCAGAGGAGAAGAGAAGAGGAGAGAAAGAGAGAGGAGGAGAGGAGAAGAGAAGAGGAGAGAAAGAGAGAGGAGGAGAGGAGAAGAGAAGAGCTAAATCAAAGGCTTGAAAAATCATACCAGCGAGCTCAAGAGCAGCATGAGAAACAAATAAACAGCAACATTTCAGAAGAACAGAAGCACAAGCTAGATGTTCTAATAAGCCAACTGGGTGAGTTTGAGGCAAACTATGATTCAGGTAGTGACAGTGATCAGCTTCTAGAAAGCCTCTCATCAAAATGCAGCATTCCTGTTGCAAACCTCTGTCTCACTCAGCTAGCTGATGATCAGCTGGGGAACATCCTGTCAGCCCTGGACAAACTCCTGTTTGATGAATGGATTAGTGCTCCTCCATCCCTTAGCACTCTGCAGCACGGTCAAGTGCTCATTACGGAACTCTGTGCCCTGACTCTGGAAATTTCTGAGGGTCTTTCCCTGCAAAGCATCTCCGAACAGGTGCAGTCCCTGGTGGAAACCATCAGCCAATCGGCCTGCAATGCTTCTGAGGGTCTCCTGCTGACTCAAGCGCTATACCTGAACCTGATGCACTTCTTCTCTGTCAGTGGCAGCTGTGATTCTGATGCCACTCTCATAGCAAAACGATGGGCTGAAGAGGATCTTTCCACTGAGGACCTCTTTCTTATAGAATTCCTCTGCACCCTGATGTCATCACTGCAGAATGTGGTTGGAAGAGCATCTGAGTTCATTTTAAAAATGGAAATTCAGTGCTTGAAGCTTCTCCTATTCAGACTCACACATCTAAATGGCAATAAAAGCCACTCAGAATCCACTGAAATTCTCCTCAGACTTGTACAAAGGAACCAATGGACCCCAGCAGAGGCTGTGACTCTGCTCAAATCACTGTCTCAGAAATATGCAGAGGACACTCCAATAACTGAAGTGCTCAAGTTGGTACATGTGTATGACATATCACCAGAGTGGAGGGATGGCTCTGGAAACTCTTTAATCCAGGTTCTGGACTTCATTGGCCCTGAGAAATTTAAAATTTATTTCCAAAAGACTCTCAGAAAGCAAGATAGGGGCAATCTAGATTCAGCTCTAGCAGAATTAAAAACGTCCAAGAATTTGGAAGATTCTGTCATTGATATGATAAAAAATATTACCACTAGTGTCCTACAATATTCTGAAAATCCCCCAAAAGATGAACCATTTATGAAAGATTCCTTTAAATGTGCAAACCTGAGTGGAGATGACATCCAAAGCTCTCTGTCCCAGCTCTGCAAAGCGGTTTTTGACACAAAAGGCTGGTGGCCCACAGTGCAGCAGATGCTGAGGTGGTGTGTGTTGGTGCTGACTGAGAAGAGCAGATCACCAGAATGGGTTGGTGTGGAAGACGACCCCTGTGTTACAGCCATGTTTGCAGCCACACAAGTCTGCAGGGGAAACAAGCTGGACATTGTGCTAAGCTCTGACATTCACTCACACGAGCAAACCAAAGAGTGGTCTGATTTCTACAAGCACCTTGGAATTTCTCTTGTCACAAACAAAAAGAAAATGAACGCATCACAGTGGGATGTCTATGAAGCAGACATTGTGTACGGTACCATGAATGACTTTTTCTCTGATTACTTTAAGTACGGCTTAGAGGTGATGGTAACCAGGAAGCCTCACCTTAGCCGAGGATTTATCATTGAAGAAAGAAGTCTTGCTGTTTCCCATAATCTGGAACTTTCAAAGCTCAAAGAAAGTGATGCCCTGGTGTTTGCTGCAGAGACTCTGCAAAGCCTAATGGGTCATTTTCACAGTGAGGATATGGAACTAAGACACATGTTTTTTAAGGCTCTTTTTCAGGTGCTCCACACTAGTATAAATCACACAGATGCTGACAATAAAATCATAATCATCTCCCAAAAACTTACAGGAAAAGAACTGCCTTCTAATCAGGTCTACATTCTGACTGTTCTTGAGAATCTCCTTAAGGTGTTGACTGGAGAAACAGAAAGTGAAAAAAACACAGCATGGCTGGTAGGCAAATTATGTTTGGAGAGTTTATTTGACTGTACAAAGCAATCCCAAGCCTCAAACACACAAACCAAAGAAATCTTCCAGATGGTCTCAAATCTTGTAGCACAACAACTTTGGTCACCAGTACAAGCCTTAAGCCTTCTTGTAGCATTAACTGACCACTATCACCCTGAAGACTGTACTTCTATCAGGAAGATTTTACATCTGATGGAAACATATCAGGTGTCGTCTGAGTGGACAGATGAGAAGAACCAGTCTCTCCTTAAACTCTTGAACTCAGCTGAAACTGAGAATCTGATCCAGCATTTAGAAAAGAGCTTCAGAGATGAGACAGAAAAAAGCATTCACTGTCTTTTTAATGAAATACGGCAAATGAAAAACATTGATGAACAAACACTGGAGAAATCATACTCTGTAGTGAAGACTATTAAAGACCTGATTGAATCTGGTGAGATTGAAAACCACAGAGATGTGCAGAAAGCTAGGAGTCTGAGTCATAGCACAGACACGGAAGACCTTCAGGAGATCCTGGCAGTCTTATGCAACGCTGTACACCTGTGCAACGCTGAAGGGAAGTGGTGGCCCAGAACCACTCAAATGATTAGTTGGTGCCTCTTGACCTTGTCAGACAATGGAAAGCTCTTGGAGATGGGAACTGGAGAAGGAAAGTCTTGTGTCATAGCAATGTTTGCAGTGCTACGGGCCCTTAGGGGTGAAAAAGTAGATGTGGTGTCCAGCTCTTCTGTGTTGTGTCAAAGAGATGCCAAAGAATGGACCAACTTCTACTCATACTTTGGCATCACAGCTGACACAAACACAAATAAAACTGAAGATAAAGATAGAAAAATATGTTACCAGAAGGACGTGATCTATGGAACAATTGAAACCTTCGCTGCAGATCACCTTCGTCAGATATTTGAGATGAAAGATGTGAGGCCGAATCGCAGCTATCAGTGCATCATAATCGATGAAGTGGACTCACTGCTGCTGGATCAGGGTGTGCAACTGACCTACCTGTCCAGCCCCATGGTCTCCATGCAGCACCTCAACATTATTCTGGCCATGATCTGGGGCCATGTAAGCCAGTATGGTTTCCTGTCAACAGGACATCACACTTTCGTACAGGGTCCCCCTGCTTCATTCTTCAAGGCCATATATGACTCAATTGACTCAGAAGAAACTAAAATTAAGGACCCCATGGATATTTTACATCTTGCTGAAGAATTGGAGATTGTGCCAAAAGGATTTACAGAGGATATCCACAAAAGTGAAGGAGGCAAACTTCTCGAGAAACTGAAAACTGTGAATCAGGGTGCAGTGGTAGATTTTTTCCAAAAAATTGAACACCATATCCCCTATGATTTTACTGTGTATACTTTAGATGACAATGGATTGCTCTGTCTTAGAAAACCCAGCACGTACAACAACCAGGATATTCCAGACCTTACATTTCTTGTTTTGGAGGACGGCTTGTGTTGTACACTGTATGATTCTGAAGAAATTCTCATTAAGCCCATTGCAGAATTTATCTCGGAGAAGATTCAGTACACCCCATGTACAAACAATGAAAACAAAATCAGCATCCCTGGATTCCTGAAAAATCTGATAGAGAAGAAAGTGTCAGTGTGGGTTCAGAATGCCTTTATAGCAAAGAGACTGAGGCAAGGACGAGAATATGTTGTAGAAAACGATAGCGTTTGTCCAGTGGATTTCAGATCCACTGGTATTGTAGAACTGAATAAGAAATGGGGTGATGGTCTACAGCAGTTTGTTGAAATTAAACACCAAATCAAACTCAGCACAATTTCAACAGTGACAAACTACATTTCTAACATTTCCTTTTTTGAAAAATACCATGGAAAAATATATGGAACGACAGGGACACTTGGTAGTGAAACAGACATGCTGTTTTTGCAGGACTTATATCCAAATCTCTCTGCCTGCAAAATGCCAACTTTCAACCGGAAGAAATTATTTGAGGTCAAAGGTGCTCTGAAGACTTCAGCTGAAGAGTGGAAATCTGTGATAAAACATGAGGTCATGGCTCAGATTACCCCAAATTCATACAGAGATGGAAGAGCAGCCTTGGTGATCTGTGAAACTATAAACACAGCTAGAGAGATCTATGAAGAGCTGAAGAACATCATCCGAGGTGAAATCTTTCTCTACAGCCGCAGTGACAAAGACAGCTTGAGCAAAATAGATAAGGAACTGCATCCTGGAGATGTCATTGTTGCCACAAACCTTGCTGGCCGTGGTACAGACATAAAAGTCTCCAAACAGGTGAACAACAATGGAGGATTATTTGTCATCCTCTCCTTCCTTTCCGAGAACACGAGAGTGGAACATCAGGCATTTGGCCGAGCTGCACGCAAAGGTAAACCTGGATCTGCTCAGGTGATCATGACTACTGATCATCTACAGGAGTCCTTTAGGACAATGTCTTCTCTGGAGGAGGCAAAGAAGGCAAGGGACAGACTTGCAGCTGAAAAGGTAAATGTCATGATGAATGATGTCACTGAGATGAAACTGCGAGAGGACCTGTTTTCAGAGTACTGCAAAACCCTTCAGGATATTCACAGGAACACAGATGTAGATGAAAGAGGAGCAGTTGTTGCCATCATGAATGAGTTCTGGGGGATTTGGCTGCAAACTAAATCAGAAGAAATTGACCAGTTGAAAAGGAATGAATTAGAAAAGAGCTTGAAGGATGATTTGTCTTGGGCAAAAAGTCAATCTCTGAGCCAGATTTCACCATGTTCCAGTATTTATCACTACATCAAGTTTGGGAATATCGCACTGGATAAAAAACGATGGCTTAACAGCACCAGGCTATTTGAAAAAGCCATGGAACAAGATGAAAGTTGGGCAGCCATAGCTTTTTACAGTCACGCATATTGCACTATTAATCAGCATAAGGGAGATTATGTCACTAAGGCTAGAGATGATCTTATGAAAGCACAAGAGTCTCTGAAGTACCTCAGTGAGCAAAGCATGGTCTGCCTGCAGTTTGTAAAAATGTCCTCTGCTGACTCAGCCAACACTAACCTAACCAGTCTTGAAAAACAGTTAACAACAAAGTGCAGCATGTTTGGTTATTTTGATAAAAACATTAGTGAGGCTATCAAAAAGCTGGAGGAAATAAAAGAAAGAGGGAGGGATGCCAAAGCCAATCAAGCACCGATGTTCTCCCTGGTGTCGAGTGCTGATGAAGATCTCCAAGTGGAGGCCTATAATATGTACAGTCAAGGTCTGAAATATGTTTTTTCTGTGGAAGAAGAACCTCGTTTTCCATGGGAGGCTCTACTGGTGTTCGGTCTTGGAGTTCTGCAGATTATTGGAGGGGCATTGCTTCTTGCATTTACATTTGGAACATTTGCTCAAGTCGGCATGGGGCTGATTACCGAAGGAGTATCAGACTGCATACACGGCATCGAGTCCATGGTGACAGGTGAATTCAGTTGGAAATCGTGGGCTATAGAAAAAGCCATTTCTGTTGGTGTATCACTCATTGGGTTTGGAGTTGGAAAGCTGATTGCAAAGGGCTTCAAAGCTGTTAAACCATTGATGGGATTTGGCAAAGAACTGAAGTCGATGCCAAAATTTCTCTCCAGACAGGCTAAAGATGGCCTTAGTGATGTTACAAAGACAAATATGAAGAATGCAGTGAAAACCACTGCTAAAAAAATGGCAGAAGAAATCATTACCTATGGATTTGTGAAGGCAGAAGATAAATTAGTTACACAAATACTAAATGGCATTAAAAATGAGGTGAAAAGGGGAATTGCTGATGACGTAAAATCCAACATGGACAAAGAGCCCTTGTCTGTATTAGTCGACTCTATTATTCTCTCACACCTTGAGCGTAAACAACCATTTTCTGATCTCCTACAAGATAAGAACAGCAAGAACAAACTTCTGGCCATTTTCACAAATTTAAGCAAAACAGCATTAGAGCCTTTCTCTGCAGACCTCAGCTGGCAGGAAAAGCTAAACTCATCCATCTCCAAAGTGATTGACAGCGCTAAAGCAAATGCCACAGTCAAAACACGTGGAATTCTGAGAGCCATCCAAACCATCCACATGGGGTCACTGGCAGAAGATGCCATTAGTACAGTGATCAACCTCTCAAGCAATTTTTTCTTAATGCTTCACGCAGAGCTGAGCACATTTAAAAAAGAACAAGGTACCTCAGAGAAAGTGAAGCTGTCTGAGCTGTCTGCTTCAGAAATTGAGTTGCTAAAAGTATTCAAACAGGATTTAGCCGATACCATTAGTGAATTATTGGCCGATGCTTTGGTAGAAGTGTTCCACAAGAAGTTCTCCACTCACGTTGTTTCTTATGCGCAGAACGAAGTAAATGGTGTCATTGGCCGTTATGTAAGAAATGGTTTAAAGAGTGACAGAACAGAGGAAAAACTCAGAGCTGGACAAAACAACAGCTACATTGCATATATGCCAAGAGACTTAAGTTTGAAACATAAAATTGCAGGAGAGTCAGGTAAATGCTCACAGTTACATGCTGAAAAGATCAGGAACCCCACAACGGCAGGTACCCTTCTCGACATCAGAGTCCTGTCTGAAACCACCGGCACTAAGGTTGTCATCCTAACACCGGACAGCCATGGCAAGCTTAAAAAGAAGCGGGAGCTGAACCCAAGCACTATACCTGCCACTCAAACTGTGACACTGATCTATAGACCAAACAGTGCCCAGTTTCCAGAAGGTCATTATGATCTACGCATCAATAATCAGACAGTGAGTATAACCAGCGAGGGCAAGAGCTGCCTGTTTCACGCTTTAGCGCGAGGCATGAAACCAGAGGCCAGTAATAAAGAGATCGCTTTGGAAGCGAATCGCCTCCGATCTGTGGAGGCCGACGCTATCCTGAGACACCCGGACCAATGGGAGCCTTTCATCAAGCGCAAAGAGTGTACTGAAGCAATAAGAGGAGGGAATTGGTTCATGGCAGCAGGAGCAGGAAAAAGAAAATGGACAGAAGGTAGGATGGTTAAAGAGGTTGGAAAAATAAAGCGATATAAGGATTTTAAAAAATATGCAAAGGATAATCCCGGTATTGGACAATTTATCAATGCAGACCACCAACCACCAGTGAGTAGCATATTGCAAGCTAGAAATTTGAACCAGAATAGCAAATTAGCTAATGCCATGCTTGAAGTTGCAACAAACTCATCCCCACTAAAAACCAGTTTGATTCAAAAAGTGAAAGAATATCATGGCCTTGAACTTCCAGCTGTTTCTGTGCCAAAGGAAATACATCTTGAGTTTCCCAGTACAAAATCAAAGTCCTTCAGGGACACTGTAGCTGCTGCCATAAGCAAGAATGATGTTGTGAAGACCTTCAAGCTGACTATCCTTGGTGCAAAGGTTCGAAACAATTTAAATAGTGACAAAGATTTCAAAGACTTCCAGAACAATGTAGTGAGTAAAACCAGGCATACCATTTTTGAAACAAGTTTCAAGCAACATTCTATAAACGTGGTGAAGACATGGTTCAACTTGCTTGAAAGCAAAGGAGTGATGACAGCAGACCATTTAAATACCATTACTACATGGATTACAAATGAGCGCTACAATAATCAAAATGATCCAGAAAGGCAGTTAGTTTCCAGTCTCCTATAATGCAAAGGTAATATGGCATTTAATGTAAAACAGCAGTGTTTAGAATTTGTGTTTAAAATAGTTAATAAAGGGGTGGATGGTAAATGAATTAGTGCCAGGGTTTCAGACTTTTTCAGCTTGAGAAATCTGAAAGGGAATCCGATGTTCCGAAATGCAACCCACCTACAAAATAACAACCTAGCTTGCGTTCTGTATTCTGAAATTATGCTGAGCATTTAGTTTCTGTATTTGGTTTTCAGTCACAGAAGTTTTTAGTGTCAAACTTAAATCAATACATTTAAAGCAGGGATATTCAAATTACAGTCCGCAAGGTCTGAGCCCTGCTGATTTTCCAGCCAACCTTTATTTGTGGGCCAAATGTGAAGCCTCTGGACAATCAGAATCAGTAATTATTAAACTACCTACCTGGAAGAACTGAATACACAGTCTGGATTTTGAATAATGGGTCAGTTTTGAAGAGCCATGAACATTCTCAACTTGTTTTTAGGCATAAAACAAAAAAAAACAAAACCAGACTCAAGGTGTATTAGAATTCATCAGTCCTGATTCTTGTTTTACACGCTGAAAGACATATTACCGAGTGTGTGCCACAACACGTGCACTGCTGTGCACGGGCAGCAATGTGCGAGATGCAGGGTACAGACCCTGACTACAAGGTCCATGCCTCATGTTGTATTTTGTGTTAATTAGAAACAATAAACCTTTTTTTTTCCTGTTATTACTGTGGAAATATATGTGGGGTAGCCTGGGTGGGAGCTTTTTGGGATTCGCTTGTGTTTTAGGCCTTGGGCAAGAAGATCAATGTCTGAACATACCATCCTTGTGCTGGGCTTAAGCTGCTGGTACAGAGGGTGTTTGCCTGCGACCTTGTCAGGAGAGAGAAGCCTCCTCAGCGGTCTTGCCAGATAAGAAAACATCCATACAGAGCAATCTGAGCCGCAGGAAGAACTAGGGAAAGTTCCTAATAAGCTTTGAGGCTGTTTTAATACATATATTGTGTGATTGTATTTCATTTAGGGAAATGATGATTCTGGGATATGATTGTAATGAGTGTGTATTACATGTATTAATCATTCATGTGTCAGCAATGTTGAGTCTTAGTGACTTTGGCAACTGGAGAGATTTGAAGAGTTTTAAAGATGACAAGCCAAGTGTGTGGGATGGTACAAGGGTGTGGTGATGTCTGGAGCCGTAAAAAGTGTTGTGCAAAGTGAAGAATGAAGGACATGAGGAAATCACGCAGGTCCTATGAGATGATGACATAATCAAACCCACCAACAGAATGGAAGGGAATGCCCATAGGTCTATATTTTTAAAATACAGTATATAATCTATACGTCTTCTTGGTTTGGGGTTTCACTTATTAGAATGGGGATACTCTGTTTACTCTGCAAATAAATCTTATCTTCTGAAAGAATTGTCAGATATTTTCTTTGTCAAATTTTGTTCAAAAAGGGGTAACAAAGTGCAAGATTTGTCATACTTCCAAATTATTAATCTAAATAAATCCACTGCCAAATATAGGAGTGTTAAAACTCGAATGTGAGAGTTTGCTGGCGTACAGCAGATCAACACTGGAGGATGTTCCCCAGTGAAAGGAGTATAGCGATGCCCAGCTAAGGTTATAATAGTTTTGTATTTTCAGGTTAGTTTTTTTTTCAATCATATTTGTATTCAGTCTGAATTTTAGTTGTAGTTTAGTTTTAGTTAGTTTCCCTAGTGGTTTTATTAGTTTCATTTTAGTTTTTGTTTCATGTACTTTTTCCATTTCGTTTTAGTTTATTCTGTTTCCATTTTAGTCATTTTAGTTAGGGAAAATAATTGTCATGGATTAGTGAAAAATAATCTATTTATCATTGAAGATACAGTGTTTCCTGTGGATCAAGAAGCTAGGCATAGAGACAATGTGGGGGGCAGGTAACTACTGGAAGAAATGCATAGATGAGACCAGGGGAGTTTCTAGCTATTGAAAAGATCAGGGGCCAAGTCAAGTTTGCCTGGGGTTTTTTGTTTTTTAAAGACAGAAGGTATTATCCTCGCACATATAAAGTAGCCATTGACTATTAAATATCCATCCATCCATCCATTTTCCAAACCGCTTATCCTACTGGGTCGCGGGGGGTCCGGAGCCTATCCCGGAAACAAT
>JAODJX010000094.1:0-14715 GCA_026776945.1 Isichthys henryi
CTGGTGCTCTGTCCTTCTACAGAGTCTCCTCTGATGGACTGACCCTCCTGCACAGATTCACCTCCTCATTCACTGAGTCCCTCTATCCAGGGTTTTATGTTATAAACTCCAGTGTTACTGTGACGTGTTGCTGGTTCTCCTGGCAAAAATGTCAAATCTCTGCTTTTTAACCTTTATACTCCTTTTTGCTCTGAAATGTATGTTTGACAAAAATATAATTTTTCTCTCTGACTAAAATGTAACTAAATGTAATCCTGATGGAGAGGTATATCCATCCATCCATTTTCCAAACCGCTTATCCTACTGGGTCGTGGGGGGTCCAGAGCCTATCCTAGAAGCAATGGGCACGAGGCAGGGAACAACCCAGGATGGGGAGAACATGCAAACTCTGCACACATGTGACCCAGGCGGGGATTCGAACCCGGGTCCCAGAGGTGTGAGGCGACAGTGCTAACCACTGCACCACCATGCCATTTAACTGGAGACATAACAGAAACAAAAAACATTGGAAAATATTATGTCCTGTTACTGCTCTGGGTCAGTGGATTAAAGTAAATACAATTATTATGAATTTATTTGATTAAATAATGAAAATTTCTTTTATTAGGTAATTACGCCCCCCCCCCCCCACTGTGAAACCACTGCACCACCATGCACCTGTTTATATATGTAAACTTATAAATGTTATTGCACGTGTTCGATTTAGAGAATACTGTATCGTGACTATAAACAGTATCCTAGCAGTAATATCAAATTTTTACCAGACTTGTTAGTGTTTTTTGGTTTGTTTGTAGTTTGTTTGCCTCTCGAAAAAAGAATATGGCTATGAATGTACTAAAATATTTCATAAATCTTTTAATGTGGTTTGAGTAGTTTGTGTTTCTTGTTTGTTTGTCTCTCGGAAATAATAATCTTACTCCAAAACTGATAAAATATAAAGCAACAATACACAGCAACGTATTCATGAAGGCAGCCATGTTTGTTCCAAATTGTAGTAGCTCGAACAGGAGGTTGTCGGATGTGATGGAATTTCCGAGTTCCGAGAGATAATCAAACGCACCATTAACCATAATATGGGGCCTTAGGGTGACAGACTGTTGCAAAGTAGAAACTATGCTATTTAAACAAGCTAAACTGGTTTCCCAACATACAGAGACAGAGGTGAGAGTGATATTGGATTGAATGCGAAAGCACATGGGTCCCCAGAGGTTTTAACAAATGGGGATAATATTGACCTTAACCTGATATTGAACCCATGTAATTTTCCTCTTTCATCTGCCTTCATCTTGAGGACCAAGTTACCACTCTGACTTAAGTATCAATGGGAGGGCAATGGACAATGATATCTTATAGGTTTTTATATTATACATTTGAGGGTTTTATTAGAATAACAGCAGGTGGGACAGTAGATAAGTAGTGTTCTAATGGGGTCGTTAGGAACTGCAGGAGGGATCAAATGTTAAATTAAGGAGATTTTCCAACCGGAATAAACAATGGTACAAATATAGGTTTATAAATAAGTGTGTGTGTATGTGTGTGAATGTATTGAGTTACTCCCCGATGGTATTAACTGAACAAAGCCTTGTGGACGAGAGTAAAATATCAAGCTGAGGTTTATTTAGGTTACATAATATCTCCTCATTTAAGTTAAGCTGTTAATTACAGAGGGTTTATAGGGAAGATAGACTCCTTATGTTTGACAAGAGAGGGAAGAGGGATCAACACTGCAGTGGTTTAAGACTCCAGTCTCTGGAATGGGGAGATGGGGTTTGAATCGCAGCTGGACCCCCCCCCCCATACACACAAATAGTGAAAGACAGGTAGGACTAACAAAAATAATAATAGACTGGGATTTTTGAAAGGTTATTAATAATTAATTTAAATCTCTTACAGGGCACTAGAAGCAAGGGAAATGCAAGAAAGATATTAGCAAGAGTGGCTGGGGGGTAGGGAGGAGGAAGAGTAATACTCTGACTGGGGAGACCAGGGACCAAACCTCACGCAAACTTTCATTGGATATGAGTGTTTCATTTTGAGTGCATTTTAACTTTAAACAAATGCAACTTCTATTTTACATCTTTGACTCAAGATGACGTTAGCACACTAGCTGCTCACGCTTTTCCAAAGTGAACACTAGATGGCCCTTGCAACATGCTAGCTACCCACGCTATTCCAAAGTGAACACTAGATGGCCCTTGTAACACGCTAGCTGCCCAAGCTATTCCAAAGTGAACACTAGATGGCCCTTGCAACACGCTAGCTGCCCACGCTATTCCAAAGTGAACACTAGATGGCCCTTGTAACACACTAGCCGATTTAGAAGGAGGTCTTCCACTCTTTTACATCACATTCTGGGTTTGAAAATCTGTCTGTATTTTACCCCTCATGGGTGGATGACCAGTTACTACATTTTACAGTTTTTATAAACGTGTGGCCTCCCATCTAACAGTTGTTTGGTTGTTAATGATATTAGCATGCTACTTTTGCATGGCGTCTTATGACACTAAGTACCTGAGTGTTGCCATGCAGCTGACACATATGGGGGAAGCTTAATGTGCCTCATATCGCTAAATAATGAAAACTTTTGAGAGTTGAGTTGAACAAATTACAACTAGACAAAAAACAATACCTTGTTCACTAATAACCGTGTCTGGCTTGAACACCGGTATTATCCATACGACTGATCTATTCTTACCTCTTAACAGAAGTCGTTTGGATTCCCTGTAATTTGGGTTTTATTTCTCTATGGAAAATGATGTATTCGTCTAAATGAAGAAGGAGGCCCCTGTTTCTGGGGTCAGTCGCCTGATGTCTGTTTTCTGCGTTTCCTCGCAGCTGTTAGACTTTCTTGTCCAATGGCTGTCGGAGGGCCTGTGTTTTGTAACAGGGACTGCTGCTTGTGTTGTGTGCTCGCATGAACACACGGTTTCCATTACCATTACTGTTCCCTCTGCCGGACCTCAATCATGCTGTCTCCACACTGGCTCCACCCAGCTCTGCCACAGGCTTCCCAGAAAAGAGCAGAATCTAATTAAGAAAAATGTAATTGCGTTCATCTCCATGTGGAAAGAAGGAAATGCTAGGAATGGCGACGTGCTGTGTAAGCACTGGGGCGCCTGCCACCATGCCTGGAAACATTGCAGCTACTGCTCTAAGTGCCCACACTGCCCATTCTCAGTGCTCAGACCGCCCAATCTCAGGTCCCACACTGCCCGCTCTGTGCCCACTCTGCCCATTCTCAGCGCCCTTAGTGCCCTCAGTGCCCAGATTGCCCACTCTCAGTTCCCACACCGCCTGTACTGTGCCCACGCCGCCCGCCCTCAGCGCGCTCAGTGCCCACACCGCCCACTCTCAGCGCGCTCAGTGCCCACACCGTCCACTCTCAGCGCACTCAGTGCCCACACCGCCCACTCTCAGCACCCAATCTCAGTGCCCACACCACCCGCTCTCAGTGCCTACGCTGCCCATTCTCAGTGCGCTCAGTGCCCACATTGTCCGCCCTCAGTGCCCACGCTGCCCATTCTCAGTGCGCTCAGTGCCCACACCACCTGCCCTCAGTGCCCATGTTGCCTGTTCTCAGTGCGCTCAGTGCCCAAACCGCCCACCCTCAGTGCCCACGCTGCCCGTTGTCAGTGTGCTCAGTGCCCACACCGCCCGCCCTCAGTGCCCATGCTGCCCAATCTCAGTGCACACAGTGCCCACACCGCCTGCTTTCAGCGCCCACTCTCAGCGCCCTCGGTGCCTATGCTGCCCACACTTGGTGAACTCTGTACTGACGCTGCCTACGCTCAGTGCCTGTCGCCCCTTCTCGGTGCCCTCAGATCCCACGCCACCTCTTCTCAGTGCCCAAACCACCTGCCCTCAGCACTGTCAATGCCATGCTGCCCCCTCTCAGTGCCCTCAGTTTCCACGCTGCCCCTTCTCGTCACCCTCATCTGAACCAGTTCTGAACCATATCTGAACCAGTTCTGAACCAGTTCTTCGCACGGTTTGATGAGACCAACCACCATCATACCAGGCTGACTGTGCAGGAGGCCCCCCAAAATACCCTGGTGTTCAGCCCACATGAGGTCAGAATAGCCCTCAGGCACATGAACCCCAACAAAGCAGCCGGACCTGACAGTGTCTCTGGATGAGGGTTGAAACACTGCACAAATCAGCTGCCTGCAATCCTCACCAGCCTATTTAACATCTCCCTGGAACAGGCCACTGTCCCCACCTGCCTCAAGTCTGCCACCATAATCCCCGTCCCTAAATAAGCAGTGGTCAGGTACCTGAATGTCTACCGTCCAGTGGCCCTGACCCCCATTGTTATGAAGCGGCTGGTCTTAGCACACATCAAGAAGAACATATCTCCCTCCCTGGACCAACACCAGTTTGCCAACAGGTCAGCTGAGGATGCCATTACACTGGCCCTCTACACTGGCCTATCACACCTGGAGCAGCGGGACAGCTACGTGCAGATGCTGCTTATTGACTACAAATCCGCTTTTAACACCCCCCCCCCACCAAGCTGGCCATCAAACTGCACAACCTTTGACTAAACACACACCTGTGCAACTGGGTCTTGGACTTTCTGACCAACAGACCACAGACAGTGCACATGGGACCACACCTTCATTACTCTCAACACTGGAGCACCTCAGGACTGAATGCTCAGCCTCCTCCTTTACTCCCTCTACACAAATGACTGCAAACCCACCCATGATTCTAGCATCATAATTAAGTTTGCAGACAATACAACTGTGATAGGTCTGATCTCAATTAACAATGAGTCAGCCGAAAGGGAGGAGGTCGAGAACCTGGAGCGCTGGAGCCAGGACAACAACCTTGCCTAAAGTCAAAAAAGACAAAAGAACTGATCCTGGATCTCAGGAGACGGAAGCACGGAGGCCACCACCCCATCAGCATCGGTGGTGAGAAGGTGGAAGTGGTTCAGAACTTTCGATTCCTCGGGGTTCAGATCAGCTGTGACCTGTCATGGACCACAAAGACTTCAGCCATTGCCAAAAGAGTACTTCAGAGGCTCCCCTTCCTGTGGAACCTGAAGAAAGCAAAACTTCCATAGCAGCTCTTGATGAACTTCTACAGGTGCACCACAGTCAGTGATCACATACTGCATCACTGTGTGGTACTGTGGATATACCTGAGAGAACAGGAAGATCCTGCAGCACATAATCAAGTCAACCCAGCGGATCACTGGCACCCAGCTTCCATCACAAGAAGAAATCCATCGCACCCAGTGCAGTCGCAGAGCTTTACAGCTCAGCCATCTGGTAGACACTACAGAATCCTGTACGCTCGCACAACCCGGCTGAGGAACAGTTTGTAGCCCACATCCATCACACTACTGAACTCACAGCACTGATCTCAAACATTCAGAAGCAATACCCCACATATGCATTTTCCTTATTTATGTGCATTTAGACCACTTGAAAACTCTACCTCTTTGAATTTACTTACCAGCACCTTCTTGTATGTATATATATATATATTTTGTACATATAAA
This sequence comes from Isichthys henryi, assembly GCA_026776945.1. Classification (NCBI taxonomy): domain Eukaryota; kingdom Metazoa; phylum Chordata; class Actinopteri; order Osteoglossiformes; family Mormyridae; genus Isichthys; species Isichthys henryi. Next base: position 5,510 of record JAODJX010000094.1, read on the forward strand.
GCATCTGTACATACTTTACTCTCATACTCTATGTTATGCCTCAGAATCTATTTAATTGTAAATATGTTCTAAACTAAATCTCATTGTACTTACAATGACAATAAAGCATCTATCTATCCATCTATCCATCCATCCATCCATCTATCTATCTATCTATCTATCTATCTATCTATCTATCTATCTATCTATCTATCTATCTATCTGTCTGTCTGTCTATCTATCTATCAGTGCCCACGCCACCTACTCTTGGTGCCCTCAGTATCCACGCCACCCCTTCTCGTCACCCTCAGTGCCCAAACCACCTGCCCTCAGCACCCTCAATACCATGCTGCCCCCTTTCATTGCCCTCAGTGTCCACGCCGCCCCTTCTCGTCACCCTCAGTGCTAATGCCACCTGCCCTCAGCACCCTCAATGCCATGCTGCCCCCTTTCAGTGCCCTCAGTGTCCACACTGTCCCTTCTCGGCACCCTCAGTGCTAATGCCACCCACTCTCTGAAGTAATTTTCATAATTTTTAACATATCAATTAATTGTATCACAAACTGGTTGCTGATTAGTTTTTGTCCTATTTTTTTTTTCAACTTTCTCACAGTGACATTTTATGCCACGTGGCCAGGTAACATACACAGTATGAATTATTACATTAAGGTATATTTTTAGTGCCCAGTGCTTCACTAACTTCCCCTGTGTGAATCCAGTGCTCACATGACATCTTCTGGCATATAATGAAAGTATCATATACCAATAAATTTCATTTGATTTTCTAATCATTGTTCTCAGACCATTAGACCCTTCAACATAATTTCACATTACCTAAAGGTACTAGAGGAATGCTTTTGATCCTTAATCCTTTACTAATCAGCAATTGCTGAGACTCTCTGTGTTTTATATAAGCTCAGGCTGACTATAACACTATAGCATTTTATATGTCTCTTACTTCCTCCAGTATTACAGTGTCCTTTTCCGGAGAGGATATTAGTTTCCTCACGGGTCATATCTGTTCCGTGTAGCTGCTGTGTGCCTAGTCTTTGTGAGTCTGCCTTTTAGTGTGACACTCACAATCACATGGGCCAATGAAAACTCTGCCACTGAATTGTGGAATGAAAGAGGGAGTTGCAGGCCACACAGATGGAGAGAGACCATGAAGAGGAATATGAGCCAAAACAAAGACCTTGTCTCTATTACTGAATGCAGAACTTTTGAAGGATGAGGTCAGGGCCTAGAGAAAGAGGGATACCTCCATTCACCATTTTAGTGTTTATATGTTTTTCGGAGGATCTGCTGCAATGACTAAGCTGACAGTTCAAACACCTGAATTCATCTGCCATACTTCTCATTTTGGCACATTGCCACAGCGACTGAATGCATGTGTCCAGATATTCACCAGTGCTACATTCACTACTCAAATGTTTTGGTCTGTGGATGTCGGGTGTGGTCCAGATTCACAATAGGTGCCACTGAAATATATATGAATTTGTTCATACTTGGGGGTTACAGCATGTAAAAAGAAATGAAAAGGTGTAGCTCAATTCAATTCAAATTCTTTTTATATAGCGCCTTTCACAACAGAATCATCCCAAGGCGCTTTACATGGATGTGTTGTCATACATTAAACATCATTAGGGAGAGTAATACAGAACGGGGAAAAGGAAGGAAAGAAATTAAATAAAGAAATTCAGATAACAACAGAGGGGAGGGACCAAAAAGTAAACTCTCAAGTAAGAAGAAAAAAAAACCTCTGGGGGTCCTAGGTCAACTGGCTACCCAACCCCCCTTGACTCCAGATTTCAAAAAGAGAATATGCTGCCTTAACATGAACTTGAATTGTTTAATATAGGAGTGACATCAAGATGTTTGAAGGCGTCAGTAAATGTTTTCATTGGAAATGGTATTTTCATTAAAGCTGTTCTTTCTGAAAGAACAGCCAAGGATCAGGTGAAGGGAAAGTAAAGTTACTCTATGCTTTTCAGGTCCACACAGCCTGGCTGCCGGTTCCTGAGTAGCAAGAGATCCCCAGTTGCCTCGGTAATGTTGGGCAGGGTTAGGGTCAGGGCACTACTCAATGCTACTAACTAAACTACTTTTTCAGTAGCTTATCAGTAGCGCAGATACTTTTAAAACACTAGGTTTTCCAGTAACTTTTTTTTTTTTTTTTTAATCAAATAACGATGTAGAAGACTGCAGGTTGTCGACGACTTGTGCGACTTATGACTGATGGACTTCACAACCGTTCCATGACAGCAGATATGTGGTCATGGCCAACTGCCATCAGCGTGAGCTTTTCCGCGGCAAAAGTTCTGCATTAAGTAATAGAGACAAGGTCTTTGTTTTGGCTCATATTGCTCTTCGTGCTCAGGCTACTGTTTGCAGCGCATTCATATCCCTTTGTGTCTTAGCAGCTTAAATGGTGATAAAAAAGGTTATAACAATAATGAACTAAGAAAATTGTGATATATTGTTTTGTGTTTTTAAACATTTTGATTTAAAGATGATGTAATTTTATTATACAGTATTATATACACGTTTCCATTTTTTTATTAAAATGCTTTAAGAGTATCCTACAGCACAAACATTATTACCGTATGAAATGCTTTGATGTACTTTTTCTAAGTAGCTTCTAGTGTAGCTAACTACCTTATTAAAACAGTAACTTGGTTGTAGCTTAACTACTTTTAATCATAAGTAGCTTGTAGTTTGAAAAGCTGCCAAGATAAAGCGAAAGGTCACTCCAACCAGACCAGATATTGTGTCCAGATGGTTGCCATAGTTGCACAGAAAAGGTTTCTCACAGTTCTTGCCATAAAACAGCACTGACTAGAATTAGACTTAAACCCATTATTACCTGCCTCACTAATCCTATATTTAACTCTCCTTCTCCAAACAAACCTCACTGATACACGCATGAGCACTGTATAGTAACCATGACAACCTCCACGTGAGCGCTGTATAGTAACCATGACAACCTCCACGTGAGCACTGTACGTTTACCGTAGCCATGATGGGAGGCAGGAGTCAAAAATAAACTTCTAGTTCATACTCTGTCATGTCGGGATCACACCCATAGCTTCCGGGATAGGCTCCGGACCCCCCGCGACCCAGTAGGATAAGCAGTTTGGAAAATGAATGGATGGATGGATGTTAGGATCACTCTGGGTGTCTCACTGGTGCTACTTTGTGATGGGACACACCAGCCTGAAAACTCATTTCAGAAAATTTTGTTGTTGCAGATTATGGAGATAAAGGGGGTTATGAAATATGTGGGGGTGATCTTTTTATCAGATTGTTGATTTTACACTGTTCACAGTTGAATATTCACCTAAATGGCCTCCATATGACTTTTGGAAATATTCACCTGTGTGTGGTTCACACAGATGCTGAGATAACGTGAGGAAGACCGACAACCCCCCCCCTCCCCCCCAGGCCAGACATTCCACTCAGTGTGGCATGAGCCAAGACAGGCTTCTTTCAGACCCCCTGCGAGGCTATGCCCAGGGCCATTTAACCGTTAATCAGTTTAAAGAGCAAAACCAGGCTAGACCAGGCTGTTTCAGTCCTGGTCTAAATGGGAGCTTTTAAAATAACTCTACAGAATGCAAAAAAACATAGCATGGGCTTCTGAAGTCATTCAGTAAATGAATTTCTTATTAAATTTGGAATTTATAAATAACATGCCTTATCACTATTTCATTTACATCATGTTTAATCCCATGTTTCACTAGTGCTCAAGAGAAATATCAATGGCAATGTTTCCAAAGTGTGTGTTTGACACTTTCATGAATCAAACTTGACCTGCTAATTTCAATTAGTTCTGACGTTAATCAGCAGAGCAAACGCTTCTGATCAGTGTGATGCTTTGCTCAGGGTTCTGCAGTCCACAGAGCTAAGGCCAGCCACCTGAGTATGGAATTCAGGCATCTCAAGGATCCAGACCTATGGCTAAATAAGTGGACCCCCAAGATTCAGAGCCAACTCCAATCCTACTTTTGGGGGCTACCATCGGCATGGAGCCGGTAAATGCCCAGGTGCTAAACTAAATGCTTGGTAGCAACAATTTTCATTCCACAGAAATCCTATATATTGGGGTGGAGCATGCTCTGTCATTATCCTAGCAGGTGCTAAAATATCAGTGGGACCAGCTTGTTTCTTCTTGCAGGCCTCTTTCATTTCAGTCTTTAATCTGAATCAGCCAGCATCCTGTTGCCCTGCATATCATGAACAGTATTCCACTCTGTCACTCACTGGGCTGCATGGGTTTTCCTGGCCCCGTCTGATGGGACGCAGGCCCCTTTGATGTGGCACCTGCCCTGCAGGCATGTGGGTGGGCTCCTTCTGCCTCCCGAAAGGCCCCCGGACTCGATTTGCTCACACACCTCGCCTCATGCCACTGCATCACCAGCTGTAACTGATGCCATCCTCTAAACTTCCAGATCTTTCTTTTGCTGATTTCTCAAAGACTAACAGTTCACAATAAAAAACCTGGACTTCCTTTTGTCAAGTTTTATCTGTCATGCCCGGCTCATCCGACCCTCGTGTGTGCCACACCCCCTGATTATCCACGTGTGCTTCCCTGATCTTGCCCAGCTGTGTCTGATTATTTTTGCCCAGTCTTGTCTATTTCAGTCCGTGTCTTGCCCTGGTTTTTTGTCCGTCATTGATGTTAGATGTCTGTATCGTTCATCTGTCCTGCTCGTAGCCGTCGTCCCCATAATAAATCCCCAGTTTACCCCGACTTTCAGCTACCTGCTTCATCCTTTCCGGCCTGCCTGCATGTGCGCTTAACTGCAAACTCTTACAGAGCCGATGTAATCTATTTTTTTCATTTAGATTTTCCTGGGACCATTAACCTGGATTGAACAACCAGCACAATTCAGTATTAATTAGTTAAGTGCAAACTTATGGGAAAAACGTAGTTGGACCAGCAGCCTGGTCCTCCACCATTTCATATTCATTAAAGTTACATGTTGCATGAAAAATGGAGCTCATGCATATCAATGCACACAATCCAAAGCAGACCGTCTCAATCTGCAAACATTAGACATTAAAACTGAAGGTTGGATATTTAAACTGAAACAGACCAGTGCATCTCCTTTAAATCAAGTGAAGACAAGTTCAGAGACATGTGCTCATGTGACAGCAAATTCTAGGAGGCCAGAGGAGGCTCCCTAATGGCTGATGCCAGACCATGTTTAGGCACCTAGACTTTTCACTTCTAAAATACTGAACTAAGACCACACCATCATGTTTGCTACTCTTTTTTTCTTGAATCTAACCATTACAGAAAAAGAGCTGTTACCTATACCTTGAAGTTGAATATTTTCATGTATTAGTTTTGCAGATAAATACAAAATTATATTTTTCCTCTGTAATTAGAGACAGACAATATGAGAAGAATTATTGGATTAAGGCAGTTTCTGACTGCCACACTTCTGCTGTGTTTTACATTCAAGTTATAGAGCTTAACAGTAGGGTGTCCGATGGACAAGCACACCGCTGTTCGGATCGGGTTGGAACATGCTGGGGTTCAGGGCTCTAGGAAGCACAGAAACTGGGCCCTGGAAAACCCAGAGGATCTTGTTCATATTGAATGAGCCTGAAGGCATGTGAAAATGTCAAAGATCTTGACACCATCCTGTGACATTAATCTTGTGCTGCCAGAGTAATGGATTTCATTGAGGACGGCATGCTGGTAGATCCCGCTGTGTGTCCAATGCCTCCACAAAAACACACAGACTCTCCTTTGTCTGAGAGAACGAATAATTTCTGGCCAAGACCCAATGAAGAAAAACAGGTAGTAAAATAGAGATGAGTCTAAATTTTACATATGTGAATACAAAATAACAGTGTTGCTATCGTCCTTTATAAATGTTTATGAAATCACATAGAAGCAGATGAGATTTTTAGCATTGAAGAGACTATAGTTTAAATTATCACTCTTTCAAGAGTGAATTTATTGGTACTCGATCAGCAAGCGAGTTGAGGCAAGTAAACAGTAACTATTACATTTTTATAATATAATCAAATGAAATATGCCTGTCTAGCTTTCTTTACGGCAAATGCAGTCTATGTTGCGTTCGTAATGTTATGTAAATGACAGTGAGGGAGACCCAAATGTCTGGAACTGCTTAAAACATGTTCAATCCCACAATGCACTCTGCCACATCTGCTTTGCCAGTTTGCACACTGAAAACATTTTCTAATCAAATGATCTCTGCTTCAGCTTTAGAGGAAGTCATGAAATGCACACACCCATTTTAAATTCTCATCTTCTTTTAAGCAGTCCAGACAGAGAAGGGCTCTAATGAAAAGCACTCTTACGAGCGGAAAGGATGGCTATTTGATGGGCCTTTGATTTCCAGCGTTTGTACCATTGATTGGGCTCCACTCCATCATCATTCCCTAGCAATACAGAGGGCTGCTGGGTGTGCTTTCGCATAGAGTATTTACGCGTTTTTTCTGCATTGCTCAGGAGTTGGCTCTGCACTTGCAAGGCCTTCTGATTGGCTGGCAAGCCAGAGATGGTGCAGAAATGAGATGCAGGGGGTGCAGGCCTCTCCACAGGAAAGCTGAATGAAATGCCGACTCACTGTAGATGTGTTTGTGGTCCAGTTGACTACACCTCAGGGGACATTATCTTATTTTTGAGGAAGGTATTTCAGGGGACTCGCATCTTTTTTGAAAGTTTTATTTTGATGTGATACAGATATGAAATTTGTTCTTTGAAGCACCCTGGTCTTCACCTTCAATGTCTGGTTCAGTGTCAGGGCTTTATGAGGTCCTTAAACTCGTCAGTCAGACTGTGCTTTTTGAGGTCCTTAAACTCATCAGACGGTGCTATTTGAGGTCCTTAAACTCGTCAGTCAGACGGTGCTTTTTGAGGTCCTTAAACTCGTCAGTCAGACGGTGCTATTTGAGGTCCTTAAACTCGTCAGTCAGACTGTGCTTTTTGAGGTCCTTAAACTCGTCAGTCAGACTGTGCTTTTTGAGGTCCTTAAACTCGTCAGTCAGACGGTGCTTTTTGAGGTCCTTAAACTCAGACGTTTACTGCTTTTAAATCTCCTGCCATCATTGAACTTTAGGATCTGATCAGGAGTATAGGGACCTATTTAGCAAGCATAGGTAAAAAAAAAAGAAAAAAATTAACATTAATAATCTGTATTAAGATTAATTTGTCATCCATAAGAAAATTACTTGCCAAAGGACAATTTTCAGTTCAAGCACAACAATTTAGTGTTTAGAATAAATCTGAATATAAAATATGTGACTAAAATGAATGATTTAATACCTTTACGTATTAATGGTGTTTTTATGGAGTGGTCAAAGTTTTAATTGACTGAATAACTGGGAAATACACACATACCACACCCTCATTCAGGCAAACATCCTGCAAATATTTCAGTCAGTCAGTACCTGCAGCATGCACGAGAGAGGTAAAGAGAAACTCTGAACATTCAGAAACACAGGGTCTTTCTGCTGACAGTATTGCTGTAAACCTAATGTAACGTAAGAATGTACAGTCCTCCGGTTTCTGTGGGGTTAAAGGCAGTGGGGCATTTCCTGTGTGGTCTCTGCTGATTGGTGCACTGGGACATCCAAAAGCATGCAGCTGCAAACTCTGTAAGGATTTGGTATCCCCACAAAACCACTTCATTCTGTTTGAACACATTCCTCAACTCAACTCAATGAATAAAATGTGCTTCTAACCTTGAACCTTGGTCTACCTCATGCAATTTAACAGCTCAGTCTCTGTCATACTTCTGAGACAGTCTGAAAACACATTACACCTACAGGAACTTTTACGGCATCCCATTCTAAATCCATAGGCATCAATATGAGGTTGGTCACCCCTTTGCAGCTATAACAGTTGCCAATCTTCCAGGAAGTCTTTCCACAAGTTTATCTGTGGGAATTTTTGCCTATTCATCCAGAAGAGCATTTGTGAGATCAGACACTGATGTTGGACTGATGTTGCAACCTAGCTCGCAATCTCCAATCTAGTTCATCCCAAAGGTGTTTGATGGACTTTAGGTCACATTCTTCCACACCAAACTCACCCAAGAAAAGGGCCTTCCCTAAATTATTCCCACAAAGTTGGAAGTATAGAATTGTCCAAAATGCCTTGGTATGCTGAAGCAATGAGAATTCCCTTCACTGGAACTAATAGGCCTTGCCCAATCCCTGAAAAACAACCCCATATCAATATGAATTCCCTTCCACAACGACTTACCTCATCGTCCTTCTTTTCCTCTGTAGTGCTGGTACTGTTATTGCACTGTTGTGTTTTTTTTAACAGTGCTGCTCTGTTTTTAAACTTTCTCTCATTCATTGATATTATTTCTAGCTTTGAAGTTAATGAATTTATTTATTAGTGAATTATTGTCACTTTATTATACACTGCTAAAGTCACAAATTTTGTTCTTTTTATGTGTCAACATGGTAAGAATGACAATAAATGAACCTTGAACCTTGACCCCTTCTCCAACAAACCTTACAATGCAGTCAGGCATGTAACATTTTCCTGGTATTTGCCAAACCCAGACTCGTCCATCAGACTGCCTGACAGAGACGCGTGATTCATCACTCCACAGGACATGTTTCCACTGCTGCAGAGTCCAGTGGCAGTGTGCTTGGTGATGTGAGGCTTGCATGCAGCTACTCAGCCATGGAATCCCATTCCATGAAGCTCCAGACACACAGCTTGGTGCTGGAGCTCCTCAGAATGACCCGTGCTTTTACAATTTTTTGTAAACCTGGCTGCATGACTAGGTTTTGTACATCTCTGGCAATAGGTCTGAAACACCTGAATTCAGTGTGTACCAAAACCATATAGTGTAGCTGGTCAGTTATTATGCTTATTATACACTTTAGGTTACCATACTAAAGAGGAACAGAGACTATGAACCTATTTAACCTTGCTCTGAACAATCATCAATGTGTCTCTTATATAAACCAAGACTCATATCTAAACCATATTTGTTTGGGGCACAATCAAGATTTAGTAGATACCTGACAAGTTAAAACATTTTCAGCCCCTCTAGCTAGGCAATTGCTCCGATGGTTTATAAATTTGATGCGGAGACGTGTTACGTATTATGTCACGTGTGGAAGATCTAGGAAGATTAGCAGCACCTTACAAGGTTCAAGGTTCAAGGTTGCTTTTATTGTCATTTCAACAATATACATGGTACAGTACATAGTGAAATGAGATA
>JAODJX010000094.1:68864-79788 GCA_026776945.1 Isichthys henryi
ATTGCTTCCGGGATAGGCTCCAGACCCCCCGCGACCCAGTAAGGATAAGCGGTTTGGAAAATGGATGGATGGATAATAATAAATAATAATAATAATGAAAGATGCTTTATTGATCCCTTTGGGGAAATTCTCCCATAACACACAGACACACATGTAGGTGAGAACAAGCTGGGCAGCCACTTGCAGCAGTGCCCATGGAGCTGGGGTTTAAGGGCCTTGTTCAAGGGCCCATAGACGTGACTATTCCGGGGAAGCCAGGCATGAACTGCCAAACTTCCAATCACAGCCAAAGAAGCTTAGCATGCTGAGCCCCCAAAAACCAAACCAGACCTTATAGATCTATGCAGCTGAATTGCCACCTTACTAATCGATATATTACAATGCTTTTATGGATATTCACACCTCTACTGCCTGCACATGATCACTCTACATTCACCTCATTCTTAATACGTCATGTGTACTTGGACCCATCAATTAACAGTAGTATCTCAATGATCTTTAGCACACAAGATCAGATCAAATCTGTTTTGCGTTTAAACAAATCCATAGGTGTTTTGGCCGAGTAGTTCTACTAGATTATCAGCCTAATTTTTTCAATAAGCCTGTCTCAGTGCGGCACTATGTGATACCCATGAGGAGACAAACATTCAGCAAGACAAAGGAAGATGGGGAAGACGGTGGCACAGGAGGAAGTGCTATCGTTCGGCAACTGGGGGGTTGCAGGTTCGAGCCCTGGTTCCTTCTGACCCCATAGAAGTGTCCTTGTGCAAGACACTGAACCCCAAATTGCTCCCGGTGAGCAGCTTGGCGCCATGCATGGCAGCCTCCGCCACCGGTGTATGAATGGGTGTGTATGGGTGAATGTGAGGCATAAAATGTAAAGCACTTTGAGTACTCGTAGGAGTAGAAAAGTGCTATATAAATGCAATATATACATTTTTTATATACAAATGTAAATTTACCATTTACAAAGCTGATATACCATGTAAATGAAGTACAGCACTGTGTTCCTCAAAGACAAAAACCTTAGATATGGTTTGATATCAACTGAATATGAAAGATTATTTACTTAGTTTTATCCTCCTACATTTGGGTTTACAGACGTTAAGTTGCCTAAACACGAACTACAAAACCCCAACAAGTGCAGCTGAGCCCACACAGTTCCTATAAAAGGGAATAATTCCAGATCATTCTAAAACTCAGGCCTCAGCCTTTGAAACAGGATAGCCTTTCCATACCTCACGCACCTTGGAACCCACAGCAGTAGACCACTCCCATTGCAGAACTGTTTCAAGGGGAAAGAAAAATAACATTTCCATTGCTTGGATACTCATGACAAGCACTCAAATGCAGTACCTGGTGGCAGTTCTGCGTTTCTTTACTCTTATCTATTAGGCATCATTTCAAGAAGTCCTACTGAACAAAGGACAATTTTTCCTCCAGCTTTTCAGCACCGCACCTCGAATTTCAATTAAAATCGCAGAATGGTCCATTTGGGTGGTAGATGCTTATGGATACCCACAGCTGCCTCCTGTTGGGTGTTAGGACGCATAAATGAATCAAACAGGTCTACTCCTGCTTTACCAAAGCCAAGCCACCTGGTACAGCAATGAATTATCCAGGTCAAGAAACTTGCAAATCCAGTTGGTGGCCATGTCCTATGCAAGGAGCAGGCAGAAAGCATACAAGTCTGTAATTCAGACACTGCAGATTAGGGGTCCCAGTCCACCTGCTCACTGGGCTGTAGTGAAAAGTTTGTTTTCTTTTTTTTTTTCTTTTTTTTAGCTGAAAGAGCCAAAATTATACACATTTACAATGATTTAAGAAAAATTAAGCAAAGGAAAGTGAAACACAGAATCCCCATACTATGAATCACTATCATGAGCCTTAACTAGGTCTGCACAATTCAGAAAAATACGTGAATCTTGATGTTTTTTGCTTAGAATTGAGGTCAGGATTCTTTATCAATTTTTTTCCCTCAAATTCAAACGTTCATTGCACTGACTGCAACAGGAAATGCAACAAAACATGACTGTGCCAAACATATGATAGATCCAGGACGGCATACCAACTTCTGACAGCAGAAAGGAAAAGTGCCAGGGGGGGTACTTTTTAGTACTTCAGGGTGGGACTTGAACGGTTATGCAAATAGCATCCCTCTGAAGTGCAATACAACCGCCGCCTTGAAGACAGTTGTAAACTCAGAAAATAACAATACATGAGGTTAAATATACAATAACTACAAGAGATGAGTGGAGAAATGAAGTGACCCAAGCTTTAACTGTGATCTGGTCTTGAAGAAAGGGAGACAGCAGGGCAGCATGAAAACAAAGAAAGTATTTTGTATAGGACTAGGACAGCACATACAGTATTGGAAAATTTCCAAGTATTGCAATGTGATTTTGTTGTAATAAATATTGGGGTATTTATAAAACAAAAAAGGAGTTCAACAGAAATTTCTCACAAATCCATCTAGGAGTGATTTAAAGAGCAAGGATAATCATTAGGGACGCACCGAAATGAAAATTCTTGGCCGAAACCGAAAACCAAAAAAGAGGAAACGAAGGCCGAAACACCGAAAGAAATTATGCCAATAATTAGTACCATTGCATTTATGGCTGAGTGAAACTGATTGCTGAAATATCTGCAGCTATATGCTCATGGACGTGAGTTGCAATAACATTAAACAGCTCAGGTAAACACACGTCTGAGAAATGTCGTCTGCTCGGCCTGACATAACGGGGCTCAAAGTGCTCGATCAGCCTACGAAATCCTACATCTTCTACGACAGAGAATGGTTCAACATCTAAGGCAATGAATTCCACAGTCTTTTGTGTAATGCCCTTTGCCTTGACACTATCACTGGGAAACTTCCTTGCCTTTTCAAAAATGTCCGCCACAGACGGAGTGGGCGTGCTCGGAGGGGTTTTCCTTTTCTGTGCTGCTTTACTCTCATATCCAGCATGGCGATCGGGATGTTTGGATTTCAGGTGATAAATTAAACCCGACGTGGAGAAAGTCTTTGCAGACGCACCCCCTCTTGAAATTTCGGCATTACATGTTTTGCAAATCGCTATCCGTGGGTCTTTCTCAGATATATTGAGACACGTCCACACCGCAGACATGCTGCTTCAGACGAGCACGTGCAGGCCCCGGTTTCCGTTTGCCTCATCACAGATACTGTTTAGGCCGTGTTTTTCAGTGATAAAAATCTTTCGGCTGAAAATGCACTTTTGGGCCATTTTAGGCCGAAAATTTTCAGGTGGCCGAATATTCGGTGCATCCCTGATAATCATAAAATCATAAATATTTTTAAGTATGATAAGTACCCAAATAAGGTACCTGGTGCAGTGGAAAAGCACCCAGTAAAGAGAATGCAGCATTATGGGATGCTTGAGACTAGGAGCATTTGTTTTCATCTCATGTAACACAATGTAGAAGAACCGTAATTTAGAATTGAGATTGCGTTTTTTACAATTTATTTTGCAGTTCTAGCCTTAACAGTATTAACAGGCAAGACTGGTTGGTCCACTTAGGTTATTTCTATTTGACAGATAATAAAAATCTGTTTAGAAACACAAGTATGGCAGTCTGAGTACGAAATGTTCAGAATTCACTTAAGTCCACAATGAAAAAATCCAGTGCGATTCTGCACTCGCCTCAGTATTGCAATGACTTTCTTGAAAAGAAGAAAAATGTTTACAAGTTCTTACTAAACATGCCAACACGTGAAATTCCAGTTCCAATGTCATGCAACACAACATAGTTATATTTTAACATCACTCACTATGTTAGATTCAATGAAGACTTGAATATGGGACCTGTTTAAAATGAACACCATACCGCTTTGCCAGCACTCCTTAATGGTGCCCTTATTTACTCCCCCCCCAGGTCTAAACACAGCTGCCTCTGAAGCTGGAAGTCCAATATCTTATCTCCTTCCCATGAGCATCTCTCTCCACTGGAATGGGGAGCATCACCAGCACACGTCCATTCACCTACTTACCCTTATTTCTGCTATAAATCTCCCTGTCTCTGAGGCCACAGCAGATGGTCTGTTCTTTGAACCTGTCAGCTGATATCCCTAATAGAGTCCTGGCAAAGGTTCTCCCCCACAATGCTGAATTAAGAATTCAGCAGGCTTAAGGTGCAAACATGCTAATCACTGAGGGGAAATATGGACAGGCACACACAAAACTGTTAAATTTCTTCTAGAATGGTATGATGTGGGTGCTGATATCTGGCTTAAGGAAGTCTTTTCTTTTCATTCTGCAAGTTAATAGAGCAACGAAGTAGAATCCAACCTAACCTATCCGACTTGACATGAGTTCATACAATGATGGGCACACTTCCAAATGGCTTTCATAAGAAACACAGTCTCAAACTCAGACTGAGGATGTACTACTTCAAATTATTTCAAATGTTTTTCAAAATTACAATGTGACTCTTTGACCATGAAAGCTACTGCTTACCATTTCATGGCCTTTCATTTAAACAGGAACTATTTCAAAGAGTAGATAGTTAAACTGTACTCTGAAAGTTAAATCATTGTTCCTCTGCTTCCAACAAAGTCATTATCTTGGCTCAAAGGAGTTTGTGCCAGCATATGTTTAACATGCACCTGTGTGCAAATCTCAGGAGGAGAATGAAACAGTACGTGGCTGTTTCTGCTCTTATTACATGACAACAGAGAGAGAGAGAGAGAGAGAGAGAGAAAGGTGGTTCCATGAATGCTACTCTATAAAATGTAAGCAAGCATAGCCTGTTACATTCCTGCCCCCGCCCAAGATCTATGAGTAAGCTTGAGTAAACTCCCTTGTTTTCCAGGTGAAGACAGGCAACCTGTCCTCCATGGGAAAGCAAGACAGTCTGTGCTATTGTTGGACAGGGGAGGAAAGGGGGAAGTGTGTAGCCCTACTACACAATACAGTCGGGGAGAGCAAACAGGGTACTGACACATAAAAGCATAAGTCATTGAAAAATGCAGAAAATGGTATCATTTAGTTAACGGCAGACTGTCACCTAGCAGGGTGCCAAAAAAGTCATTACAACACTTAGTGTAACCAAAAACAGCACTTTTATCAAGCAGCTTAAAATGAGTTTAACCCTTTAAGGTTCATCTTAAATATAATCAATTAATGACCAGGGTAGAAGTGAGACGTTTTTTCAACATCTAACCAAAATGGGAAAAGGGGGACTGAAGAGTGGCTCTTTCTTCCTCAGAAATATGGTGGGTAATTACCATCCTCAGGAACCACATTCCCCCATTTAGTCATTCACTCAAGCTGGTACTCAAAAACTGCTGCTCAACTGATCACTAGACCCAGGCTGCATAGCCTGCGAGAGAAAGAAAGGGACTAAGAATCCCCTTTGAACACCTAGGATTTAGTTTTCCCAGTATATAAACCCAGCTTGACAGAGGGCTCACTTCCAAGTGTAAAGACCCCTACTGTGACAAGCTCCCGTTCGAAACCCCCAAGATCCGCCTGAAACTCAGCCGTTCACGTTCACCCGTCCACCATCAGGTTCCAGAAAAGCTTGTTAAAAATGCATGTTCAGCTGAAAGAGCAATGTGTTCCAAGCTGACAGTGTGTAAAACCGACACTGTTTCCACTACAACTTAAGCTGTCAAACTCTGAGTATCAAGGAAGCTGAAGGCCGTCCACTCTTGCACGCAGCTCTTACCACGGCCTAAATGTTCATGCAAGCTCTGTCTTCCATGAGTGCAGCTCCCAGAAGCAGTAGATCCAGGGCTGGCAGTGTAACTTAGCATCATTAGGTCCATAACAGAGTAACTTTACACCACAGGCATGAGGACACATTTATGGATTCCTTACAGTAAAATGAAACATGAAAAAAAAAGAAATTCAAAATAGCACCTCTGCTTTGTGAAGTTCACAGTAAGGGTGTTCTAGGTCATCTTTTGGAAAAAATAATGAAACACACGAATGAGTAAACGTTCAAACAAAGGCTGAAAGTAGAGTTTAATGGTTTGGGGAAATTATCTAATCATGATTTTTCTGACCAATATTGCAATTTGCTTTCTAATAATAAAAAAAAAAGTCATGCTTTACTTCAATACGCAGTGTGTAATATATTTAAGATGCAGTATTATCACATGAGATTACAATAGAGGCGCTCAAGACATATGGAGTTATTGTCTGATGAACTCAACATAAGTGGAAAATATTTTAAATCGAATGTGAATATGATAAGTAAATAACTACTGTCACTGAATAAGTAAATAATTACTGCAACTGACCATCAGTAATTGAAGAGTAAATTAAGACAAGTTTATTAGGACAGATACAGAAAAAATCTGTAAAATATGATGTTTAACACTGCGATCTCTACAGAGACTGGAAGCTTGGTTGCAGGATGCTGCCATTGCCCGCTATCATTAGAAAGTATCGGACAGAATATCACTAGCCCAAGAACAGATTGGAATTTAAAGGTGATTACTGATTGTGCATCACAATCGCACAATCGAAGTCAAAATATCATGTCGAACCATATGCAGCGAGGAGCATCTGTAATAGCTGGTCAAGATTCTAAAGCTAGGATAAGAACATAGTACAAGCATAAACAATTATCACAAAATCTGTGACTGGTAAGTTAAATAAGCTAATAATAAAAATAAAAATTCCAGTTAGAAAACTAATACTGCTTGTACCCTTACTAAGACCTTTCTGTAAACAATCTCTGACCATGAAATAGAATCACTTACAGCTCAGCAGTGGAATGAATTTTTTTTTTCACACCATGAATGTAACATCTTCCTTGGGTTTCAGGTGTTTGTTGAGGTTCCCATGAATTTGTAAAATAATTCTCATGAGTATTCCCTGGGTCAGAAATGCTGGATAATATATATCCTAAATCGCAGCCTTTTCAATTTACTAAGTACATCACTTTAAATGACAATGTTAATTTGAAATAAATCATTCAGCCCTAGCTGAAAGAAACCCAGCTGTGCTACCCCCCATCGAGGACCACAGCAAGGCCCAATCAGTTCACTCAATACACTCAACTTCGCCTCTTGGTGAGGTTGGTGTGAAAGGAGATGCTCAACTCGACTTCCATAGAAATTTAAAGCACACTTTCTTGAGCAGTGAAGGAAAAGTACAATGCATACATCATGAGCAAAATATTTTGAATAAAAGCTGAAAATTAGAAGCTTCAATTGCTCGTCTTAAAAATCTTACAAGCAGTCTTTACAGACCAAAGTCAGAAAAAAAAACTTAGGACATGCCAGCTAAAAAAAAATGAAGTACTTATTCCGGGTAAAGGGATGTGAAGGCCTTGTACGCACAGGCCATGCTGGCACTGTAAACTTTGGTCAGCACTGAGCCGATCACTGCAACTCAAAACGACCTGGGAGAGGGCCAGGCCGAGTATCCCAGTACCGGGACACTGCTTCGGTAACTGGAGCGTGTTTCACCAGGCAAGCCCCCCAACATCGGAACTGCCCCGTGGGTTATGCTCCTCGCGTCACTTTCCTCCAGCAGACAGAAGTAAAAATCACTCCTGCAGAACCGCGAACGGTTACCTGCCTTATGATACCGTCACAGGCGGGCGCCATCCTCGGGTCAGTGTTACACCGGGAGGAACGGCCACGCCGAGCCGACGGCCTGCCGTCATCTATGGTCCGATCAGCCGAACCGAGGCGGGCGGGTTATTATCCATGATCGCGGAACTGCAGCCGGCTAATGGACAGTGAGGACTGGAGCGCCCGTGTTGGGGTTAAGATCCGTTCGGCTAATGTCGCATCTCACACCGTCACAGCGGCTTTAAGGGAAAGTCGATTAGCCTTTTGGTCTGAGTAACCGCCGGGCTACCAGCAGCCCGACACCAATTCGGCACCGACTTACGATACTGAGCGAAGGCCAGTGAAAGCCGAGGCCGAAACGATCGCTAATAGAAAGACCACCGGCTAGACACCACCAAGGCCGGCGACGGTTCTCCCGGTCAGAAGGACCCGCAGCGGCCCGCCGATCCTCGCCGCCTTTCTCAAAATGGCGACGGCGGCGCAGCCCAAGTACCCGGAGGGAGAGTGGAAACTGTCCCCGGGCCTTGGAGTGTGCGCGCCGACATCCCTGACAGCCAGCGCCATCCCCTTACCTTTGAATCGGAGGTCGTTGGGTGGGTCGAGGATGAGAATCTGCTCCAGTTTAGACATTTTCACCCGAAAGTGTCTCCAACGACGGTGCCGAGGAGCTGCTGCAGACGCGGAAAACGGGGAGCAACACTGAGTCACTGAGAAACGTCAGTGAGGAGCGCGCGAGCGGGAGCGCGGGATCGCGCAGCCGTGGAGCGCGTCCCCGCCACAGTTAAGGGGGCGCCCGCCGATTGCAGCGCGTTGCCGCATCCACCACACGATAAACCATGTACACTGCAGTCAGGTGGTTGGTGCTGATATCTCAGCACCACAGTAGTCCGAATAGATCAGTGTGATTTCTTGCAGTGACTGGAGTGCCAATCCTGCCCCCAACCCCAAAATTTCCCTTTAAATTGGAGGACATACTTCCTATTACCGCTAGCATGTCTGAATGACATCCACGAACTGAAAAATCCATGTTACACAACTAATAAAACTGTCTATCGGCATATAATCTGTCAGCTTCTATACGATGTATGGTAGTATTTGCACCTAATGCCGCATTTTAGAACAACATCGTTGAATTTAGGATTAGGTAATCACTGTTGACAGCCCACAATGCACAACAACGAAAGGTGTCCCCTGCATTTAACCCATATGTAACATAGCAGGGGGCAGCTAATTCAGCATCCAGGGAGCCGTGTCTAAATTAAGTTTATAAAAATAAGCAAAATGTAAGAATAGCACTGGTTCTGGTATCACTGTCACTAATACCAGTGCAAAATCCGCATGTGGTGTTCAGCCTAAGTGCCTTGTTTGTGAGAAGTGGAGGAGACTCCCACTCAGTGTTAGCCGAGCCCCGTGGAATGTCTTTCTATTCATGTCTTCTGTGCTATTTTGAGTAAAAGGCTGTTTTCAAAGACGAGTCCAAGCAAATAAAGACCTCCT
This sequence comes from Isichthys henryi, assembly GCA_026776945.1. Lineage (NCBI taxonomy): Eukaryota > Metazoa > Chordata > Actinopteri > Osteoglossiformes > Mormyridae > Isichthys > Isichthys henryi. The sequence goes on from JAODJX010000094.1 coordinate 77,908, forward strand.
AGTAATTAGAATTTGCATAGTTATAGGATGCTCCAGATAGTAAACAGAATATGCTAAAAACCAGAAATAGCATGCAGTAAGTAGTATTAGGCCTTCTTGCTTGTGCACTATTTTATGTCTTGCTCATTGCATCAGAATTTATTACATAATTTTGTATTATTTGATTCCCTGCTATCTGGAAAATACATCAAATTTCATGGTAAATGTACTCAAGAAATCATTAGAAATCACATGCAACTTAAGTAGCATATAGTGACAGGAAAGAAGTGTTACCAATGACAGTGAGCAATACTACATTCAACCAACGGGGGGCGGGAGAGGGTGACGCGTTATACCGGTGTAAGCCTGTATCTGTCTACTTATCTACACACATGTCCCTTTTTCACTACCACTTACCCAAGGCAGGGTCACTGAGCACCTGAGGCCTATACCAGAAAGCACAGGGCACACCTTGAAAAGATGCAAGTCAATCACAGGCCAATCGCAAAGGGTAATTACAGTCATCAAACCATAAACCAATAGAGTTTCTGGAGTGTCCAGTGAAAAAACCATGCAAGTAAACTTGCTTAAGTACAATATAACTCTTTAAAATACAGAAACAGAGTGGTAATGCTTAGTGAATTAATAAAACTCAATTTGAAGAATAACTGAACAAGATACTTAAATCACACATATGACAAGCTTTAATAATATTAATTGTTTATTGACATGAAGGTTAAAATATGCTAACCTGGTCAGTCTGGATTATAAAAAAGGGTTACAATTAAAATGACTGTGTCCCATGAAGATACAATATATTTATAGACACGCAATTATTCTATGCAACTTTACATTCGCGCCCAGTCATTTTTCCAGACTGCATTTGAACAGGGCTGTGTGGCTCTTCTGTGTGGAAGTGACATCACACAACATTACTGCTAGGGTTAAGAATGTCTACACTGCCCAGGGACATTTTACATGTTACATGTGCAGTGCTTACAGTGTTAGCATGTAACTACAGGAAAATTCAGAAAGAGCGGTTAGATGCAGCCAATCCATCACCAAATGTTACCCTAATGTCTATGCAGCACTGCAGCAATGTTACTTTGCATTTAGTATTTCATAAGTCAATATGTCTTTCTATTATTATTTTACAAGCACTTCATAAATGCTGAACATGAAATTACAGCGCCTGTCCAAACAATGTTGCCTAAAACATGAAATAAAAAAAAATTTTAAAAAAATAAAAACCTCAAAGGGAGGAGGCAGGGACTGCTGAGGTCATTGTGAGGCCTTGCGTGATACCGGCAGCCAGCCCGCGGGATCCGGGATCCTCCCTGTCCCTGTGCTTTGTCAGGGGAGCCCAGTATTGGAGGTACCTGCTATACATTCTGGTGTATTCAAAATGAAAGGTACCTTAGAAGCACAATGCATCAGAAATGTGTGATGATGCTTTAGGCAATATCTCCAGCATGGAGACACAGACAATAGTGTAAATACAAAGTATAGGCCAATAATTATGAAGATATATATATATATATATATATATATATATATATATATAAATATATATATATATATATACATAAATATATATACATACATATATATACATACATACATACATATATACACATACATATATACACATACATACATACATATATACACATACATACATACATATATACATACATACATACATACATATATACATACATACATACATACATACATATATATATATACATATATATATACATATATACATACATATACATATATATATACATATACATATATATATATATATACATATACACATATATATACATATACATATATACATATACACACATATATACATATACATATATACATATACACACATATATACATATA
>JAODJX010000094.1:108627-121273 GCA_026776945.1 Isichthys henryi
ATAATAATAAATAAATAAATAAAAATCTTGAAAATCCAAGAGAAAAGATCCAACAGCACCAGGTCGTCAATAAATCAGAATACAATATAAAGGAGTTCGCCAACCAACTTTAAACACAAATCCCTCAGAAGAACTATACAGTGCGGTACTAACTGTTTGACATGAGAAAGATTTTTTAAAAAGCAACGCTAACCCACCGCCATGGCCAGAAAGCCGTTAAATGGGACGGTCTGGTCTATGGCTCATTTTCTGTTTGTTTCACCAGCTGTTCCCATCCTTACCCCTGAGTCACGAAGTGCCACTCCTGCTTCCTAGCTGGGACACGCCCACTTTACCTCTGAGCGATGAACCTTGGGATATGTTAGTCTCTAAAGGATCCACTGGGGGCATCCTTCACTACTCGGCAAAAGGACGACACATTTCAACAGCATGCCCGATACCTGCTCTAGGCCTACGGTTGGCATGACAACCTGTATGCCAGTCTCTCCTCTCACCTCAAGCTCCTCATTCTGCCTCTGCAGGTCCTCCAGAATGATCTGCAGTTCCTCCTCATCCTCGCTCTCACTCTCGCTGTCCGAGGAGTACTCCTCCGTCTCACTGCGGGCCTGCTGCCGGCTACAGCAAGGAGGGCAGGGCAGGACAGTCAGAACCATGCAGGTGCTCTGGGTGGCCCCCATTCAGAATTCAGCTACAACTTCAAAGCACATTTATGTAGTCTGGTTACTGTCAGAAATAACGGCTGAACGGCAGACTTTGCGGCTCCTCCCCCTGACCTCTGGATGTCGGCAATTTCCGCCCGCAGCCGCTCCACCTCCTCTTTCTCGGTGGCAATCTGCCGGCGAAGCACCTGCTCCAAAGCAATAAGCTCCTCCTGCTCTGTCAAGATCTCGTTCTCCTATGGTGGGACAACGGAGCACAAAGCTGTACAGGCACATATTCAACAGTGTTTACATGAGACTTCTGCTGACTGTTCATCTGCAAAACACACATACATAAATCTGTTATCTGTTAACTAGCAGTGTAACAGCTGTAAGCTGATATGCTTTTTATCAACAATCCTGTCAGACTAATTATGGGTCAGTCATAAGAAGGACCGACCAAAACAAAGAGCAGAACACTGCCTCACCTGTGCCAGGAGGATGTTGATAACCTCCTCTTCGTTCTCCGTCATCTCCTCCTTAGACACATCCTCCTTGGAGAGGCTGGCGATCTCCTGGGCAATCTTGGTCTCACACTCCTGTGGTTCCCGAGGAGACAGTGTATTAGAGGAAACTGAAATAGCTGTGATATGAGGAAAGGTGGCGAGTCAGCACAGCATTGACCTGTCGCTTAGCCTCTCGCAGCTTGCGCTTGAGGGCGGTCAGGATGCGCTGCACCTCCCACAGACGCTCCTCCTTGGACAGATCCTTCACACCCGCCTGCAGGTCCCGATGGAGGCAGTTCAGCAGGAACTCCTGTCCATACACATGGGGAGTGGTGACACTTGGAACTCCCATAATTCCAAAAGCAGGGTAGCCATTGAGGAGTGTGACTGGCACAGGCTCACCTGACGGCGGATCTCCTCTTTGATGCTCTCCTGGGTGTCGGGCAGCGCTGGCATGGTGGCCATATTTGACCAGCGCAGAGGACGGATGGCTGGCTTCAGAAGCACATCCCCGAAGAGCTCCTTCACATGGGTGAAGAAGATGTACAGCACGCGGTTCCCAATCTGGAGAAGGGGTGATAGATTAGGGTCCGGAGCTCCCAGCAACAAGCTCCCACACTCAGCTCAAGCATCCTGGGGCATTAGCACTGCGGGGACATTAGCACTGCGGGGACATTAGCAATGCGGGGACATTAGCACTGCGGGGACATTAGCACTGCGGGGACATTAGCACAGCAAAGCATTAGTATCCAGGGGCATCAGCACTGCAGAGCATTGGCATCCTGGGGCTTTATCACTGCAGAGCATTGGCATCCAGGGGCATCAGCACTGCAGAGCATTAGCACTTCGGGGCATCAGCACTGCCCCGCATACAAATCCCAGCTGTCTTTCAGCTTCTGATTGACTGAACACACCTGATCCAGGTAATCAGAAGTGTGCAGGGCAGGGATAGCTGGCAAACAAGCAGGGCAGTGGGGCCTGAGGACCAAGTTTGAGAACCACTGGCATAAAGGGACATTAGCACTGCAGAGCATTGGCATCCAGGGACATTAGCACTGCAGAGCATTGGCATCCGGGGGCATTAGCACTGCAGAGCATTGGCATCCGGGGGCATTAGCACTGCAGAGCATTGGCATCCTGGGGCATTAGCACTGCAGAGCATTAACTTTCTGGGGCACTAGCACTGCAGAGCATTGGCATCCAGGGGCATTAGCACTGCAGAGCATTGGCATCCGAGGGCATTAGCACTGCAGAGCATTGGCATCCGGGGGCATTAGCACTGCAGAGCATTGGCATCCAGGGGCATTAGCACTGCAGAACATTGGCATCCAAGGACATTAGCACTGCAGAGCATTAACATCCAGGGACATTAGCACTGTAGAGACTGACATTCAGGGACATTAGCTTGGTGGGCATTAAGATCTTGGGGCATTATCACCACAGGGCATTAGAACTGCACTATATTAGTATCCTGGGGCATTTTCACCAGGGGAATTAGCATCCTGTAGCATTATCTCCAGCGGAATTAGCATCCCAGAGCATTATCTCCAGGGGGGATTAACATCCTGGGGCATTATCACCATAGAACATGGGTAGCGAACCTGAGCCAAGGAAAGCTGCTGTGGGTGCAGGTTTTTCAGATGACCTTTCAATCAGCGAATTACAGTGGGTCCCCATGGCTGTAGTTGAGAACCTTTACTTTATTACTGACTGACTGAGAAGTCATTCCAAAAATCGCACAGTGCAGACGTGTGAGGTAAAATCAGGCAGGTGGTACGGATCGGGTGGCAACACTAACCATTTATCTCGAGGGGGTTTCTTATGTGTTATTTATGTCATATCTGCCCAGTACATTTTTGTTTACACAGCTTAAAAGCCAAAATCAACTTTTACTTATATGTTACAGTAAATATATATATAAAATGACAAGTCATTAATTGCAATTAATCATCAACAAAAAATTTGTGATCATGGCAGCAAAAAGACTGGGGCTTAGACATTCATCATCACTAGCTCCGCGAATATAAAATGGATTGCTGCAGGCTCACACTGGCAGCACAGGATCAGAGCTCCTCATTCTGAATGACAGGATAAATCAGGCATCTTACAGTTTCAGACATTCAACACTGCACTTCTGAAGCTTTTACACAGAAAATCTTTCTGGAGAACAACAGCCAGAACTTCCCAGCATGAGATAAATCATTTTGAAGGAAGTCTTAGTGATCGGCTCCAGCGCCCCCCACCCGAGGGTGAGGCCAAACCAGGCCGGACAATGACAGACAGAGCTGGATTTATTCATGTTCCCTAGTGAATGGAAATCCTGCAGCACAGCTGTAACTGGCTAAAAAGCAGCAATGGCTGTAGTGATAACGGATGACAGAGCACAGCCTCCGCTAATATCAGAAAGCACCTAAACCACTTAAACAAACAGAACCACCTGTTCCCAGGGCTTTTTACACATGGAGGTTTCAGTCACAAAGTACAGACCCTTCATATGTTTGGCGGAACAGAAGTGAAACAGTCACGCTCGCCTGTTTTGTGATGCAGTCCTCTGTCTACTCTCTAATCTACAATGTACATTTGCTCCCTCCAAGTGTCGCAAGGCCTGACCTGCACCGTGGGATTGAGGACAATAGAGATGTTCTGGATGTTCATCTTGGTGTCGGCCTCCCTGCCAATGACGTGGTCCATGTGGGTGATGAGCCAGGCCAGCAGGAGACGCCCGCAGGCGGGAGCCTCGACCAGCAGCCGCTGGCACTCCTGCACCTTGTCAGCCTCAGTAGGCCGACCACAGGCCTCCTCCAGGCGGGCCGCCATGTCGCGGCCCAGCAGACTGTCAGGTAGCTCACGCAGGTACTGCTTCAGGAGGCTGGCCACCGTGTGGGGGTCATACTCCTCCAGGCAGGGACACTCCTCACGGTCATATGCTGCCTTCAGTTCATCAACCTTGGACTTCATCCCTGCGGGGGGTAGCACATGACAGTGAAGGTGGGCACAGTGGAGGTGGGCGTAGAGGGCATGGGGGGGGGGGCACAGCAGCCACAGCTGGCAGGAACAGGGAGCTCCACGGCCTACCTGAGACACGGTATATGCCCTCGCACTTCATGCCGTAATTCTCAATGTAGGTGACACACTCCCTGAAGATGGCGGGCAGCTGGATGCCGTCATAGAGCGCTGTCCTCTTCACGGCCTCGTCCAGTGGCACTCCGAAGACAGGCCGACGTGAAGGCACCTCAGCGGGGACGGGCTCCAGCTCGCCGCTCGGCTTCTTCTTCTTCTTCTTCTCTTTCCATTGCTTCACCACGTCCGCTGCTGTCAGGTCCTTGGACTTCTTTTCCTTGCCCTTGTCCTCCTTGGGCTTCTCCTTCACCTTAAAGTCCTTCTCTTTCTTCTTGGAAAAGCTGGGCTTCTTGAACACGTGGATGCCCTTGGAGCGCTTCATTTTAGATGGGCTCTCAGCCTCGTCTGCTGAACTGTCCTCCTGAAAGGCGGCGTATCCCTCAGCTTGTTAGGCAAGGAAAACAAAAAATGGAGAGAGTGGGGGGTTAGAACACAACCCCAATCTCAAAAGCATGCAAGCGCAGCAAAAGGGGTAAGGGAGAATGGAGCAGTATAGAAGACGGGAGGTCAGTCCTGACCCCACTGGCCCTCCCTCCCCTGAGACGTCCATCCGGCCTAACCACCCCTGTCCCTGTGATGTCCATCCGGCATACCCACCCATCCCCATGACATCTCTCCTTCCTTCTCTGCTGCTGTACGACTGTTCATCCTGCAATCAGGGCTTTGGGCAGGGATTATGTAAAGTGCTTTGGGACAATGTAATGTTGTGAAAATGTGCTATTCAACTGAACAGCGACGAATCACACAAATGCCGGTATTTCCCGGCTTTCCCAGCTAGCCTTTTTTCAAATCTGCTAAACATCTTTGAAAAGGTGTTTATATACAATCTTTGGTCCAACTTAATGCTACTTTTCCCCTGGAAAATGAATGATCAAGCTGTGTTTGCATCACAGAATGCACCATCCACACTGCTTCATTTTCCTTTTATTTCACGGCCTGGTGGGAACAGCTGGTGACACAACCCCCAAACGTAGACCTTGTGTGATGAAGGTCATGTTAGAAGAGCCATACGCACACTGGCATGTTATGCCAAGGCTCCGGGAGACGTGGAGCTTAAAAGCCATACTTACTTCTCTTCTCCTTTTTCTTGAACTTGTTCTTCTTCTTGCTGTGCTCCTTGTCGTCGTCCGAAACTGCATCGGGGGGCTCGTGGTGATGCCCGTCATGAGGAGGTGAGGGCTCCCCTGTGCGGTACAGGCCCGGGAACTTGGTGGGGCTGATCTCCTCAGAGCTGGGTGTGCGGGCCACGCCTCCCGGGGCCTCAGCCCGCCGCTGCTCACCAGGGCTACTGCTGGGGGGCAGGAAGCACTCCGTCATGGCGGAAGCGGCCTTGCTGTCCTCCGGCTATGCTTAGATGCAGGGGCACATCACTGCTCCATGGCACCAGCAGGGGCCAGAAACACACTGGAACACACACCAATGCACCATTAGTGGTCAGCAGTCAGTCATGCAGCCATGCGCAGGGGGACAGTGTAATACCCAGAAAGGAGATTAAGCTGGAAAGACCCTCGGGCAAAATATCAGGTAATATTTTACCATACATTAGTAATTATGTCATTAGTCAAAGCCAATATAACATTACTGATCATCAGTCTGTATCAGAAAGACTGAAGATGCCATATTCAGATTGAACAAGAAAATAGAAACAGAACTACATAAGAAACACACATAGTTGTATTTTAAATAATAATGATTAAGTGACCTTAAGTTTATAGCTGAATTCTATATCCAAGTTTAATGTCTGGCACTTTGCAGACTGGACAATAATGATTGTAAACATGCAGCGCTAGCTGCAGAATAAAGCAGGTGAACAAAGAGCAGTCATTTCAGTTTCAGAATAACAATGGGCAAACAGCGACGTCAAGAAAAAAAGAGAGGAGCTGCCTTTAAGCAAAGATGTTTGCAGTGTGACGCACTCACACCTCTCTCTGAATCACACGCTTTACCTCACCTGCAGCCTGGGTCCAACTCTTAAATGCCCCAAGGATGTGGAGCAGGTTTAGAGCTCAGAACCGTAGAGGACACGTTACTCATTCCCACACACTTTGCAACCTGTTTTATTCAGCTGCAAATACACCCAAAAACTCCTATCGAGCTGCCCTGTAGTAAAATAAATGCCTCTGAAGAGAAAACACCGCAGGGCCGTCTATTTTTGGATGACTTTTTTAAATTAAATTTTCTTTGCACGACGACAGCAGGTGGCGCTCATCCGTGCTTATGCTTCTTTTTCCTACTTTTTTGGTCCCCCCCGCCCCTAGAATTTCATGCTTCGATGAACCAGATCGTATCGGAGTAGAATGTGGCCCATATTAGTATGGTTTTGGGGTCCAGGGTGACATTCCTGAAGAAGAACCTGTCATTCAGACTGGTGTGCAAGTACAGGGCAACAAAATACGCAATTTAACTGTATGTTTACTAATCGTAAATTATTTTTCATTAGTCCAAAACAGTACCAGTTGGGGAGACTCAGTCAAGAAGGGTAATTACAAGCCCCCTATATGGCTGCTTTATTTGTCAAATAAGAAAAAGTGCCCTAAGACGCGTGAGGGTTATGCCTTACACATTGAAAAACTGATAAATTAAACCGCGGCATAAAACTACCTCCATATTACATATTTCACCATCTGGTGTACTCCAATTATCTTTCTCTGAAAAAAACCATCTTGCTTATTTCTGATGCTTGAAATGTAATCACACATCTGTGTGTGCATAAGAAACCCACCTTCCCGAGGGAAGCCGGAATGACAAGCCGCTTGGGGGGTGGGGAGTGTCGGTCGAAGGCAGCTAGCCTCTGCGGCGATCAACTGGCCAGTTAGCGGTGTCCCGGTATCGGTTTGACCAGTCCACGGGCTGGTATATGCCTGGTTACCGGTGTATGAGCTGAGGCATCGACAGCGGGAAGAAGTTCAAGCCGATGAGAAGCTGCGGACGCCATCGGCTGTGCTTTTATAGCCAGGCCCATCTTTCTGTTCAAGCTGTCCAGAAGGTCCGCTCTAACCACCTCTACATCTCAGCTGTATGACCGAAGCGAGATCATAAAACCGGTTCACGGAAAATCGCGATCGTGCATTTTTAAGCAAGAATAACTATATATAAAAGAGTTTTCAAACTAACCTGTTTTGATGAATTTCGATAGGAAGCTTCCTGTTGTCTCTTTCGGTACCGAGAAATCCCGACAGAGCATGCGTGACGGCCCCCCCTGCTCCGTTGATATATTGGGATTTGTAGTTTTCTCTGTTAATGACTGTCGACAGACCACGGGAAAACACGTTTAGAAAAGACTACAAAGTCCATCTTCACCGAAGGGGTGCTGGCCGTTCATGTATCATGTTATGAGATTTCTTTCTATATATATATATATATATATTAACCTTTTATTTTTCCGGTCAACTGATTTGTTTTAAGTTTTATTTTAATATAGCTACAAAGTTCTCAACAAAAATTATATAAAAAAACTTGGTCATTTCCGTGTTTTGCAAGTCACTAAAACACAACTGAAAGATTGCTGTCACCCACCCTGATTACTAACGTTTTTTTTTAATGGTACAGCCTCCTAGAGTGACTGTGTCTGTGAATAATGAATCGCAAAAATTCAGTGAACCACTCTCAAACAGCAAGAACCTAGATGCGAATTTGCATATACTTTGATATTCACGTTTCTTTGATAGAACATGGTATTTCATTGTAGAAACTGACATTTTACATGTTAATTATTTGAGACACTAAAACAATTTATTTTTTCGGTTACATTTGGGTGGTTAGGGCGAGAAGAATTACCAGCTTTGACTATTGTTGAATAATCTTGAAAATGCAATCTGGTTTTTAACACAGCATCTATTTCCATCTGCAGCGAAAATGCTTCTGATTCTGTAAGCAGGTGATTAAATGCCATACACACTTGGATTAAGGCCGAATGGATGACATCTCAGTGCCAAGATGGAGTGGTCACATGACTGCACAGAAAGGTCCCTTTGTTAGGCTCTGCAGCTGTAAGATGAAAGAAAAGCAGCATTTTTGTTCTTATGCAGTTGGGCATGGTCACCGAGACTGAAAGGAGCCAGCTTAGTGTTTGACCCAGGCCATCTGTACAGTCTCTGCAAAGGCTATAGATTTACAACAGCCCCCCCCCCCCCATTGTTGCAGATAAGTGGGTCACTCGGACTGGCCTTTGCTAAAACACCTGTGGGCAGAGTCCAGACAAGGAGTACTTTGTTTCCCCAGGAAATGGTCAGAGGTCACACCTTTCTTAAACTTCTGTTGCTATGTCTGTCTTGATAACACACCGGCACAGAGACTGAAGAAACAGTGCATTCTACAATCATTTTATGCTGCGCTGTTGGAGTTAAATATCAACATTTCCACACCAATGCAAATACAGTGACTACCCACAGCATGTCTTTTATAAAAAAAGGTACAGTTTTTCACAAATATTTAAATGACATGACTAATGATCCACAGAGCCTCATCTGCTGTTCATTGTTCCATCATGTTCAGTCTTAAATCCCACGTTATCCAGTGAACTTCAGCTTTACCGTAGTGTGATTTCTGAAGCACGAACACACTGCAGAGGTTTTTCCCACCAATCAAAACAAGAGGGCGTTCCGGCGGCATCCCCTAAATCGCAGGATGGTGCTTCCCCCTGCAGGCCACGCAACAGCACATTACACAAATGCCCAATTCCTTACACGTTCTGCTTATGAGCTACCGGCAGCAAGCAGAGTGACCCTGATGGCGAAGCTGGATTCCTCCAAAGCATTTTGCAAACAATGAGCCTTTTATGCGCTTCCCAGCACTGGGGGAGCATCATGAGTCTGTGCAGGGCATCCCGAAGACAGGCTGAATAAAATGACAGCATGCGGATAAAATTGCACAGCAGAGCACGCAGTGCAGCATGGAAGCACAGGCGCCCCAGTTACAGCACAATGTGTGGCGTGAGCTCAGCAGCCAGACAGGGCTGTTGACGCATGCGCTCAGGCAGCTGGCTGACCTGCGCTTCACTCCCTCCCTCCCTCCCTCCCTCCCTCCCTCCTTCGCAGGATCCACCTCTTTGCTGGTCATCACTGTATAAACTAAACCAAATGTTCTTGACGTTTAATGGGCATCGTCAGAGCCACGACAGCTGGAGGAAGAAACACAGTTGGAGCCGTCTAATAACAGCCGGACACTGCATTTCACTGCAGGTTCAAATGAACACATCTCCAAATAAGCTATGGGATAGGATCACTCTTGCTGGGTCAGGTCACGACTGTCCTGCACATGTCATAATTAAAACCATTAAAACCACATGAAGGCATGCTGGCTGATGAAAGACAAAGATCTTATGATGCACCATCGGTCATATGTTAAGAATACCTTTCCATGACATACAATGATAACAGAGTCCCTAAAACCACCAAGATCATGTGTGGGTGGAGACTGTAGGGGTTGATAAGCAAGACACTGCAGATAAAAACACTTCTCTGGTAGAAACCTATTTTTAAAAAATCTAAAATTTACAATAAAATGGAAAAAATACAAAAAAGATTTTGCAAGGGCAAATATTTTACATAGTAATATTGAGGCACTTAAAGCATGTAGTTCTACCTCAGGATATCCCCTCCCCCCAGGAGTCAGGCCCCGCCCTCAGAAGAGGCAGTTCATGCACTTGACGGCCTTGCTGCCATAGTCCAGGCACTCAGGTCCAATGCACTCGCAGCAGGCGTTATGAAACCAGCGATACTTGGAGCCACCCATCGATTCGCAGTACAGTTTGCACTGGCGGATGGACACGCAGTCATCAAAGTACACCACCGTGCACAGGTTATCTGTGGTGAAAATTACATGGAAAAATTCAATTATTATTTGCACAAATATGAGTACAGGAGGTATACAAATCAGCTGACCTGCATCTGAAGAAAACCTTTTAGAAAGAATTCTGTTTAATCAAGACAAAACGTCAGACTGCAGTGTGCTTGAGGGTGCCATATGCTCTGGCAGGTCTGGTAAGTGTGCAACTCCCCTGCTTTGCCTCCCTCTCTCTGCAGACATAAAAGGCTGGAGAGATTCAAATCAAGCAGGACAGCATGCAATGCCAGACCTAATCTGAGAGCAGATGCAGAGTGCCCGTTTAGTGACATGCCTTTCTGCATGGCCCAGTTTCAGAAGACTGCAAGCCTTCGACAGCTAAAGGGTTTTATGGCATTAACTGCCCATTTAACATTTTCCCAGCAAACCCCTGAAGCAGACACTTGCTTTGCTGCCCTCGCGTCAGTGACAGCTGCAGAACTTTTGGTCAAACTGTAGAATGAAAGTCCAAGTTTTTTTATTTATTCATGTATTTTACTGGGTGTGTGTCTTCTATTTACAGTGGTGTTTGCAAATATATTTTAAGACAAAAGGTTTTTTGTCTGTTTTTCAGATGCCAGTTCAAGCTGAACACCAGGCTGGGATGGCCTTGTACCTCGAGTGCTGTCATAGCTAGCATGAATGCTGTTGCCAGGCAATGAGACATTTTGGTGCGCGTCGTCGAGCGTTTCGAGGAAGGAGACCAGGTTCTCATGGTGGGAGAGCTCTTCGGCCACTGGGAAGGAGACCACCATCATGTTGATGGGTGCGTCGCCCTCTGTGAGGGCGCGGAAGAGAGACGGGATGGGTCTGTGCAGCTCCTCCACGGTGCTCTTGGAGGTGGGTGGAGTGTCGCTGTAGTTCTTTGGGTTGCACATGCCTGTGGAGACAAGGCCAAAGAGGACAGGCTACATGGGACAGTCCTAGGACAGATACCTGAAGGGAGTCCAGCATGAGAACTTTATATCATGGTGTGAAGGTTACGCACATTGTGTGCTGATGTTATGGTTCTTTGAAAAGCATATAAACAGAAGCCACCTGTGTGTTTCCCACTTCCACTTGTCCACTCTAAGCGGGCATGAAAGCATCCGTGGCTAATCCACAGTATTTTAGCAGCCCATGTCTGCCACTGGCAATCCCGGATTCTCTCACAGGTTTCCATTCTGCACATGACTTCCTTAATTATTTCCCTTACTGACTTTTTGTTTCCACATTTTTCAAGGAACCAGCTATAAAATAAGTGCTTCTAGAGCAGCTAGGAGCAGAGATATCTTGGTCTCAGAGGAACACAGAACAGGGACTCCCAAGTGATGTAAATGAGGCCTAACTGCAAACACTCGGACATTAGAAAACCGTAACAGTAATGAGTGTCAGCGCGCCCGCCCAGGCCGCCCAGTGTCAGCGCACCTGCTCAGGCCGTGGCGCCACCTCAGGTGACCATCCAAAGGCCAGCAAAGGCTACTAACTGTCAATATCCAATTCACTGCTATGCAATAGAGCAGGAATAAACCAAGAAACATCTGAAGCCATTTCTGAGAAACCACTCTGACTTGCAGTAATGGGAAAGATAAACAAAGCCACCTGGACAAATTCTTCACCCACAGGGCATGGAGGTGCAACAAAGGCAGCAGTTTCAGACCAAAAGACACGCACAGACTCTCCACCATGCTGCCCCACATCAGCAGAAGACGCTGACATGACCAGGCACTTGCATTCTGCCAACAGACTCTGCCACGCTACCATCACCTTCTTTCAGGGGACCCAAGCGAATTTTACAGGACAGGCCAAGGGAACAGATTTGTTTTACTTGACAGCTCCAGAGGAGCCTCACTGCACCAGAGTCTCAGCTTTGGTGTGATAATCCAAACAGTGATAATTAGTTCCTGCAGCAGGCTGGATCCAAAGCAGGAAAGCAACGTCCCCTGCTAATCAGTGGCCTTCTGACAGCTCGGCTGGCTGAACAACCCTCCTCATGTTCTTATTCCTTCCAGCACTCAGCATTTGCACCCAGACCACACTCCTGTCATTTTCAGCAACAGCACGAAATCCGCTTAGAAAAATCCTGCCTCCCTGGAATGGAGCCATAGTTAGCAACCCACAACTGAAGAGGAGCGGTCGGGCCCACGAAGCGGTCGGGCCCACGGAGCCAAATACAGAGCGAGAGCCTTGGTGTTGGAGCAGACGAACACTACGGCTGTAATTCTACACTACTACTCCCGTGATGAGACAAGTGGCACTCAAAACGGTTATGTTGCAGGCCTCTCATACTTGGGGGGAAACACCTTTTGCAAAGGGACTTCATAACAGGCATTTGAGGACATTGTGAGTCTGAGTATTTAGAAGTCATCAAGCATCACTGCTAGGACTAGTTCTTAGGACATGGAGGCAGGTGCCACAGCTAATCCTGCCCCATCAGTCGTTCCTTTCTCTTCCCTGAAGGTCTGCAGGCTTCCTGCTCTGCTCATTTATACTCAGGCCTCCAGGCGAGGGGGGGGGGGGGGGGGGGGGGGGGGGGGGGGGGGGGGGGGGGGGGGGGGGGGGGGGGGGGGGGGGGGGGGG
>JAODJX010000094.1:122012-139740 GCA_026776945.1 Isichthys henryi
ATACACACACATATATATATACACATATATATATATATATAAAGATTAAATGTTGTGGGATTTTTAGTTTAAGGTCCCAACAAAAATGCAAAAATGTTTTAAATCCAAAATGGCTGAAATTCTCAGACAGTCTCTCAGCTGCAATCTGCAAAGATGCAGCAGCACTTTGCTTGTCTTTCGCTGTACTGCCACGTGGCATCGTGGGATTGCATGCATGCTGGGCGGGTCCAATTTCCCAGCACTGTGGTGTCCCTACCACTTGCTGTAAAAAGACAATATAAAATAAAGGGCAGAGCTGAACGCGAGCGATACGAGAGGAGTCTGGAAGTTAACAAGCAGACCACAGACCACATGAGAAGTAATGTGAGGTGGGGGCCGACCGCATGGGTGGGTACGTCTCACGCACGCCGCACAGAGCAAGCAGACTGGCATGGTTACCTCTGGGGGGTAAAAAGGGATTGAATAAGTAGAATTTTTAAGCAAAGATTTGGCACAAAACCTAATTTCAGCACTAAAACCTGTTAAGGATTTCTGCCAAGTGCTGTCAAGTGGCCAGAGGGGATGAGCTAATTATAGACAGGAGATAATTGTGATAAAGGTCGTGCGGGAGAAGGCGCCTGTCAGCTCAGTACTGAAAAAAGCTAAGTAGTAGGGTGGCCCGATATGCAGTATAATGGCAATGCGATATCTGCAATAATCACCAGGGCTTCAGATAACATTGGTCCAGATGCTAGCTTTTTGTTCCATATGGACTTGTATTTACATGCGGTTTGGTAAACAGATTAGTAGTGCAGCTAAAATATTAACAAGACGTGTGCCTGAAAGTTAGGGCTCTGTATATATTCACCTTATCCTTGTGTTTAATAAACGTGTCAGACTTTAAACTGCAGAAAGTAGCGTCACATCACCAATGTCTTTTTACCTTGTTTATGCAAAATATCTCCTCTCTTAAAAGATGATGGGACTGCTGATCTGTCCTTTTCTGCACCATCACGTCAGTGCTTATTACTTCCATGATTTACGACAAAAGTAGTATGTGGCTCCACTAACCGAATTTAATAAATTTTAATAACTTATTGGCATTACAATACGCCTTTCATTAATATTTGAGGCATACTCCTTACCAAATTGTGGGTGTTAGTAAACGTCCATATAGGGCCAAAATGCTGGCATCCGGAGAAATGTTTATGGCCGTCATCCGAAGTCCTGGTGATTATTGCACATGTGCTATATAATCATATGATATTGTGCAGCTATACTAACAAGTAATAGTGTATGACAGGATGATGATGATGATGATGGCCACTCACCCACGCAGTCGCAGCACTCCTCCCACAGGCTGCCCAGACACAGCATGCACTCCTTGCAGCAGGAACAGTTCCCGTCCAGCGGCCGGCACTGGCACAGCTCCTGGAGGAGGTGCAGGGGCAAGAAAGTCAGCTGAGGAGGTGTGACTCAGGGGGGTGTGCCCATTCCGGCCCTCTTCTGCTCACACATTCAGTCTGAGTCAACACAAGCAGACACTCGCACTGCAAGCATACCAGGTCGTGCCAAGATGCATCTAGACAGAAAAACACCTGTCATGACTCATACACAGGCTTACAAAACAGGAAATGTGTCACACACATCTTGTGCGTGTTCAAAAAGTCCAGATAAAGGATATTTGATGCGTGCTGGTAGGAGAAGGAGCATACAGTGGAAAACGAGTAAGGCTCAGCATAGAAAGATAATTACAGGGATGGCAGCAAAATGCTAAGGGGACTGAGACGAGTGCATCTGCTTCAGTGATACTGCACTCAGGGTGTGTGTGTGTGTGTGTGTGTGTGTGTGTGTGTGCGTGCGTGCGTGTGTGTGCGCGTGCGTGTGTGTGCACGCCTCTTCCATTCTGTTTGGTTATTTATGGTTAAGGTTAAGGCTGGGTAGGGGTTAAGGTTGTCACTGTTGGGATTAGGGTTTTTCCCCATAGAAATGAATACAGAGTCCCCAGAAAGATATCAATACAGACATATGTGTATGTTTGTGTGTATGTATGTGAGGGAGGGGGCGGGGGGGTCAACTTCCAGATGTGTTTGGGGGGGTGTGCAGCGCAGCACCAGCTGTACAGGACAGGAAACGGAGCCTTCGGACTGTTTGCAACAGTCCCAGAACACTAGTGTGGGCGGCGACGGTCATGACACTCAGCCTGACCCTGGAACAGCTACATAAGTCACCACAGACCTGAGGCAGAACCGTGCAGGGTCTGCGCACACCGGCCGGGCACCTGAGGCAGAACCGTGCAGTGTCCGCACACACCGGCCGAGCACCTGAGGCAAAACCGTGCAGGGTCCGTGCACACCGGCCGGGCACCTGAGGCAGAAGCGCGCAGGGCCTGCGCGAACATATGGGGCTGCTCTAGACCCCATCTGCTGCATGTTATTCATTTACATGAATGCAATGTGGAATGAAAAAATAAAAAGGAGGCAGGAAGACTTAGGAATCGCAGTTAGAGCAGGAGGCACTAGGGCTGTACACAGCCAGCAGGGGGCAGTGAGCCACACGCCTCGCCGGTATCATGTAAGACATCCCCGTCTCTCTGGCAAACCTGTCGACACTTAGAGCCATGACAATCCATTAAGTCAGGAAGGCGGGGGGTGGGGGGCTCAGCAGCAAGTGAGGCTAACCCTGTCAGCCACACAGAGATGAGTCTGGCGCATGCACGCACAACCATAAACATGTCTGCTGGGAGTTATTCTGAGCTCTTTACACTCAGGATGAAAAATTTAAAAAAAGCTCGAGGCCAGGAGGACTGTTCTGCCTCTGGAAAATTCCTGTCATTTCACATTCATAGAAGAACCAAACAGGGAACAAACATCTGTATCACCTGTCCAAAAACCACACAAGACAACTTGTTTCCACAGTATACAACACACATAAAAATCATATTCATTGGAAGGATGAGTACCAGCAGGAAAATCCCCACCCTTTATCCAATCCAATGTGCCCGTGTCAGTGAGGTCAGCCTGTAACAGTGAAGAGAGCAGCCTTGTGGAGACCCCCTCAACACCAGCACTCAGAAGAACGTAAAGAAGAAATCAAATTATACATGCGGCCGGCAGAGAGGTACAAAGACAGCTCTTGGGTTCAGACCCGATTTGGAGCCTGGGAAGCTGCCGGCCGTCACCGAGCTGCATGGCACAGCCTGCTGCGACAGAGAACCACGAGTGCTGGCATCATATGCAGAGGAAAATATGATCATGCAGCACAGGGCCACGGAGTTAGAAAGGCTCACATTTTCCTTGCCCACACGCAGCTTCAAAACACTCCTTAAGATTGCAAAAATGCTCTTTCGTAAGACAAAAAACAAAATCCCCTTCAGAATCTTGGGAGGGGTCCTCCATGGGTAGGGCACCACTGCCCCATATGCCAAACCTCAAAAGACAGAGGAAAAAAAACACCGATGCACATGTGCAGACTTTCCATGACCAGAGGGGAGAAGAAAAAAAAAAAATCCACATGAAGCAAGACACTCAGGAGGCAGAACTGGCCCTTGCTGTCCTGACAACTTGCTGCGCAGCTTAATACAAAGAATGTGCCTGCATTCCACATAAATCTAAACCCCCACCAGCACCAACACCACCACATTGCTGCCCCAGGGACATTTTTCACCCAAAGGACAAAGCTGCAAATCTTGGCCTGCAGCCAACTCAGTACAAGTCTAAAACCAACAGACTCGACTCCTTAAAAACAGACACTGGATTGGTTCCAGCCGGTGAGGCCTTTGA
This sequence comes from Isichthys henryi, assembly GCA_026776945.1. NCBI lineage: Eukaryota > Metazoa > Chordata > Actinopteri > Osteoglossiformes > Mormyridae > Isichthys > Isichthys henryi. The sequence goes on from JAODJX010000094.1 coordinate 125,774, forward strand.
AGTACCCGCTCCTCCACCCTGCCATGCTGCCTTTCTGCACGGGGTGGCCATGTGACGATCACATGACACTGCGGGCCCGTGAAAGCCAGTACATTGCACATGAAGGAATTCATCCACCTGGGTCACACTCTGTACATGGTCAGACCCCTCAAAAGGACCTGCATGTTTACATATAAAACATGTCGATTGCGTTGGCATGCAAGTGCACTGTGATTTCACATTTACAGTGCTTACTCTGTTTGTGGACGGTGCGGCCTCAGGATGCTGATACCACTCACAGCTAGCAGTAGGCCGACAGCAGACCCCCACTGTACTGGGCACTGCCGCAAGCTGTCACACTGCACAGGTATGCCAGTTTGGGCCGCTGCACTGTGACTTTGAACTGCATTTCCAAGCCCACAGACTCATGATCACATCCCACAGATCACTGCTTCAACAAATACATGAAGGCCACTGTTACTGGAACAAACAAGATTCTCCTCATCCTCCCTGCTTTCGTACTCAGTATATTACTAGAAAAAAAAAATCTTAAAGCTAGAACAATTACAAATGTTCAAGACATAATTAATGAACTAAAAACAAACAGGTAAGTACCCTAACCCCAGACCAGGCCATACCCATCCAGTAATCTGCCAGCTGTAAGAGGGGTACATGGCACTCACCATGAGGAGATATGAAATGAAAAATACACATTTCCACAAATTGCTTAGTCATTCCCCAAGGCAGAATTCAGGGGATGAGGAAGGAGGTTTTTGCCCCGGCCAGAGTAAAACTTGAAATCAACTCACACATTCCGTGAGACCAAAGCAATACAAGTGAAAACTGCGGAGGATATAACCGTGTTTCCCCAGCCACAGTTTTCTCACTTTGCTCACTGCTCTGATAAGCAAAGAATTATATTTACAGCGCAGCTATGTCATGACAGTCAGCCAATGCTGAAGACAAGCCTTCAGTGACTGCTGACAGAAATGTGCAACAAAACATTTTATGCCATATAAAATTTCCTATGGGGAATTAAAAAATATATATATATACACACTACACAGCATTTTCAATATTTGGGCAGCAGATGGCATTGTGGGTAATCCAGAGGGTCGCGGGTTCATGTTCTGGGGGCCTCAAGCCTGGACAATGGTACAAAATCCAGCGGATACAAATGCACTAATTTGTAGGGTTACTGCTGTTTGGAAGACAGGCTAAATGGCATGAGACTCATTAGCATCCTGCAGGGGGCCTTTAGGGAATGAGAAGGGGAGGGCAAGTTGTCTCCCATCTCCCACGGGCTGTGGGAGCCACCAATGATCTTTATTCAGCAGAAGATAAGGACAGGAAGAGCCCCAACTGAGGTCATGTGAGATCATAAGAAAGGGACAAAGGGCCATACCATTTTTATCAAAGACTCACATACAGTTCATCTATAGCCAGAACATTTCAAAATTTAGAGTAATGTTGCAAAATAAGCAATGAAAAATAAATTTCCTTATAGTGACCATTTATTTTGTCACCTTTCAAACCACAGCCTTTTCACCTGTGTACCATCTGGATTCATTCCCTAAACGGTACACCACTGGGTCCCACTTTCAGCCTGATTCTGCAGTTTCTCCTGTGGGTACCTACACACCTTTCAGCCCAGCAGAACCGGTGACTTTCTGACCCAGTGTGTAACTAGAGACATTCGCATTGGTACGCGCCTCCTTTGTTTTCTCTCCGAATTGACATACATTTATTTTTTCACAGAACTTAAAGGGGAGTCATATTATGTTCCTTTGCGGACAGTCCGGAAACAAAACCTCTGAAAAACAATTCCTTCTGAAGAAATCCCAAAACATTTTCCAAACAGGATTAATTTGCACTACAGTACAGAAACAGATTTAAAATAAGACATGTCGGAACAGGCGGCCAAGACAGAAAAAGCACACAGCAAGCAGTTAAGTCGATAGCCGTAACGTGCTCCTGTAGGACAGCTGTGTGCGCCTGCCCTATAATTAACTTTATTAAAAATATTCTCATTGAAAGATTAGCAGACGGCAGTGATGACCTTCGGGCCGAGGGAGGGCTCACCTGGATGAGGCACTTGCTCACATCGCTTGCACACAGCGCTTTGTTGCAGGAGGTGACCAGTGACAATCCTGACAGCAGGCAGAGGAGCACAGCTAAAGCTGGAAGAAGCACGGAGCCGGGCCTCATTCCGGAGCAATCGGACAACCTGGCCGAAGCGGGACAGCCGTGTAAACCGGGGAAAGGACAAAGCATTGGCACACAACAGCCTGGCGTGAAGATGGAGCTCCGCACAGGGATTAGGCCCCACTGATATTAGTTAGCTATTATATTGTAGTGCATCGCCTCCAATAGTCAGTCCAAATATAGACTTCTGGCCAGTACTTCATTAATAATATTCTGTGGCATATATTGTGGCATTCCTGGTTTTCCTGGGGAAAGGCTGGAAATCTCTCAGAAACAAGCATACTGACAGGACTGGATGTAGCCCTTAAACCACCAGCAGAAATCAGAAGTTAATCATGAATCTTTTTCAATCAGAAGTTAATCATGAAGCATGACATGTGGCGGAGAAATAAAGGCAAATAAATGACTTAACACACATGCTGCAATGCCAAGAGCACTAGACTGAACCGCACGGCCAGAACATTCGCCTGCCTCGGGCATCCCTCCCTTCAGCACTTACCAGCCTTACATTTAACCAATTATGTCTGCATCATTTCCCTCCCATGCCAGCATCCCTAAGTACTACACGTCGTATATCCAAGTATCTTTGGCAATTAAAGAAAATATTTTAAAAGAGCAAAATAAGAATATTATAGCAATCAGTTTATTCTCCCGAACTTTCACCAAAATAGACTAAAACTTAAGTCGTTTACTTGTCCTTCATATTTCCCTAACGTGTAACCTCTGTACTCTAACGGCAATCTTTGTAATCCTTTCATAGAGAGTATTTGTTGCAATGTAATGCAGGTTTCAAAGATCTGTAAAATGGCAGGACGGTGTTTTAATTATAGTCAGATACTCTTCTTTTATGAGCATTTGTGATAAAACTTCAGCCAACGGGAATGTTTTCGATCCACTTTTATCATGCATACTGCGCCGAGAACACAAAACCGAAATAAATACTTATCATGCTTGAACATTTCCATCCGTTTCCTCAAACAACTATTCTGGGACGGAACGAAGGGCGAACAGATTCCCATCACGTTTTCGCAGCGTAGGATCAGAGTCAGAGCAGCACCATTTAAAATGACTTCTTAGGGCAGGCAGGGAAAACTTCAACAGAGACGTGTTTAGAAAACCTCTTTGGTTGCACTTACCTTGACAAGGTATGCTATGGTGTCGATCTTTAAGCAAGGGTTACGTTGTATGCTCTTCTCCTGCAGCTTCTCAAAATGAAATCATAGCAATATTCTGTCCCGATGGCGTGAGTTTCTCCTGAACACAAAGCGAGAGTGAGGCAGTGGGGCGCCTTAAAGACATACAAACCATTTTCAGCGGCAGGAGAGCCGGAGAGAGCCAGCGCTCCAGGTGAGAAGCCCAGGATAATGGTAGCAGACACAGGGGGAGGGGATGCCTCATTCGACGCCTCAACACCACCGCGCTATGCGGTCTCAATCCATGACCCATTCTTTTTTTTTTTTGGTGTTTAAAATGAATGCTTCACTTAGGCACTTGCAGCTGAAGTTCACGCACACATTCTTCACACAAAAAAACTGGCAGTTATCATTGTCAGGCATGCATCTGTATCAGCAAGAAACGCGCCTATATGTTGTTGGAGTATAAACCGATTGTCTCCTCTTTGATCTCGCTAACACGCTGAAAGTTAAAATAATTTCTGCTGCCAGATGAACTAACCACAGTATATTTATACTTTTATCGTGCTATTGGCGCCCGTGGCCATGCAACGCCCCGTTAAAGACCCTTTGTGCGGATACTTTTATCAGATTTATGGTAATCTGGCACCGGGAGTGCTCCTTTGGTGTGAAAAAGGCACAGAAGAGATCCAAACATTTCCGACGATTACACTCAAATCCACACCTTTTTTGTGTACTTGAATCTAGTAAAGGGAATGAAACTTTTGAAGTTTAAATGTCTTCTCAAGCGATTGCATTCCAAAACACAAGAAAACACTTTCCATTTTAGTGCACCCCTTTTAACGTGTTAAACGATACGTAGGGTGTTGCGTAATTGTACGGAATTCAGCGATGTGGGCTTAATTCAATAAATGAATGCACGAAATACACCCATCTAATGCTCCGTGTGATGAAAAATACTGATCGAATGGTAAAACATAATTTGTCCGTGAGGGCAAGTGTGCGCGAATTTCTTGGTGACTGAGTGAAGCTTAACTTTAACAATATAACGTTTCCAGTGGATGCCGATTTCGTTAAGGTTTTTCAATCAGCAAGACCGAGGCTCAGCACGGCACTCGTTCTGCTTAATGGTAATTACCTAATTGTTGGGTTGTTGAAAACTTCCTTTTGTGAAAACAGACATGCTTAACTAGAGCCGTATCTCTGACTTACTCATGTTCTTATAGTGTTACTAAAAGTTCATTGACGTTAACTATTAGTCCATGGGGACAAAATTCGAACTGCCCTATAGAAACACTTGAGCATTAACATAGTGTAAGCCATTATATAATTATTAGTTGTATAGTATGACTTGTGCATATCATGTTTCAGTTAGTCATTGCTAAAAGTTAAGGTGCGGCCGCGATTAAATTCTTGAATAAGGGACTGAAAAATAAATGTACTTGCTGCCTGTGTCCCCTTTCAGTGTGTCGCAAGTTTCTCATAAGCGAATACGGTTGTGCATGACTAATCTGGCCGGAATACCCGCGGACAGAAAATTCCTGCAGGTATTCCCATTGTCCAAAGTAATTATCTTAATTAGGATTTTTATTGGAAGCTTATTTCACAAGTTACTTGGTTCTTCATGCCTCGCCGAACGTTATCAGAATCAATACTAAGTCCTAAGAGCGAAATGCAAAATTGACAGGTAAATCCGTACCGAGTGTATGTAGGCATTGCCGTCTCTATCAGCCGAGGTTTCAAATTCAGAAATTCCAGTGCAATTCATGCGATTATTCTCCTTCGTGTGTATGATGCCATCTGCTGGATCAAGACAAAGTTTATTAAAAAACACCCAAAACAGCTTTAGTTTTCGGTTATTGTTCAAAACACTGGCAAAGTCATTCGTTATATTCATCATCTTGCGTTACGAGTCAAGGGTGAAATTTGTAACTGCGCGTTATATCTCCGCGGGTCCCTTGGGAAAAGCTGCACACTTTGCTGCTGAAACACAAAAACATAATGAAACGATATCGATTTCACGACCAATAAAATTTATTCAATGATATATTACAAATATGTACATATACTGTAACAAGTAAATATTAAAATAGACATTTTTATAACCATTGTTCAAAGGCATTGTGTTGTAAAAATAGGTTCTTTGTGAACTCACACTGAACTGTAAAAGTAACATTTCTGAGCAGAGAAGCCACATTGAGCTGTTAATCTTTTTAATGTGCGCAACATTAGACAGACGACACGCAAAAAGAGGAGGCTTTTGCACAGGACCATAATGGCCAAGAGCCTCTGACACCTACAGAATCGCACGACAGTCCACGGCAGGTTTCTCAGAAAGGAAGGCGGAACCTGCAAGGCATGCACTGAATTAAAACCACAAGTCAAAAACGCAGGCGGGGGGCAGCAGTTTAGGGAAGAAACGAAACAACGAAGTTCAAACACATGCTTCAGAATTAGCCAGGAACAAACAGATGACACAGACTATAAAAACCAACTTTGGTCCAAGAAAAGACAAAATAACTTTACAATCAAAATATCAATTTTTTTTTTTTTTTTTTACAAGTTAAAAATAATTACACAACTATTTACAAATGCACAATCTGTATGTATAAAATAAATTAAAAAATGATCACATTTTGTACATGTATGGACACTAAGATAGAAGCTCCTCTCCCCCCCCTTTTTAAACCCAAAGCCTTACTCCTGTGGCTTATGTGGGGGGGCGACAGCCCGTCCCTGACCGCTGATCCCCTTCCTCTGGGCTCACAGCTCCTGGTGCTGATTGGCCTCATGCCCTTGTCCTCATGATAAGTGCCACTCCTGCTGTGTAAGTGCCTTCAACTCGTCCCGGTAGGACCCAGCATCGCCCTGCCTCGCCCACTCGGATGGGGACAGTGTGTCACAGGAAGGGCCAGTGTCCCGGGGCTCGCCGTAAGTTCCACAGCGTGAGCTGTCATCTTTGCTCTACATTAAGTGCTGGACACTCCCAGACGCCACGTCATATGGGAGTTAGGTCGAAGTCGTCATTGACGTCAACGAGTGGGATGTAGAACTCGGGGATCTCAAAGATGCTGGTAGACTTGTAGGTGGCCAGGTCCAGCTCCTGCAGCTTGAGCTGCCACTCCAGCCTCTGCACAGCATTCAGCGCGGCGGCTTCGTGCTGCTGACGCATCAGGAGGCAGGTCTGCAGGGGCCAGAGAAGCAGGTCAGAGCTAGCCCATTAGCAACAAGCTAACAGGACTGCAAACCCAGCCGAGCATGAGGCGTCTTGCAATCTCATACACTGCTCACTGGAAAGGTTAAAACTTTGGCCGCATACAAATATTCCTTCAGCAGTCCACGCAGAGGTAGACATTCATTAAACACTATGCTCAGGCCAAGAATGTGCATTACTACTGAAATGTCAGCGGCAATTTCCTCTCTGCTGCTGTCATGAGCAAAATGGAAAGCGCCTGCTGCTAAATGTCATAGTTAAGGTGTAATTTACTCTGTCCTGGGTAAAAAGCCATGGACAGAGTCCCCAGAGCCACAATCAGCAAGTAAAATTACACTTCTATATAGTGGAAAGGCCATTTACAAGCATCCTTCCATATGACTTGGAATGCATGAAAGCTAACTTTGCTCTACTTGCTCTTGGAGATTGAGTGTATTTCTCATCTCCTAAAGACTGAGACTTGGGGCTTTTGTCAGGCTTAGCACCCAGACTTGTTTTGTGGAGCTTAAGTAACACCTTCCCACCTTCAGTTTATCAAACTTGTCGTCAACATCCTGCAACCATGACATAAACTGTCTGGTGTTGAACCGGTCACGGACAGATGTCTTCCCATCATCTCCCTAACAAACAAAGATGAAGTAACATTAAATACAGATGACACACTTGGAATGCCAGTGCAATTCAGAGTTACTGTCTTCCAAAAACAGCCCGATGGTATGACATCCATACTTGGGCATCTTGCGGCATGTTGTAAACTTCAGCATCCAAAAGAACTGTACACGCGCTGAAAGGCAGGGTCTGGTTGGCTAGTGTTCTTGCTGCACGATAGTGGACACGCAGGACCTCTTGCTCATTTGAAACAATTAGCTTTTCCTATGGGAAAATTAAGGAATGACAAGAGCGGTGAGAGGAGACAGGCATAACTGGGCAAAACCACCATTTCAGAGCCGATCTGAAAGGATTAGGGTTGTGTTCAAGAGGACAGGGTAGCTTCAGTATTTAATAAGGTCTACATGCCCGTTCAATGCTGTGCTGCAGACGTAACTTCATGCGGACAACTTCCTGCTGCTTGAACAACTCCTTCAGCGGTTCAGGCAATGATGGAGGTGGTGTAATCTGGAATGAGAGAAAAATCCACAATTCATATTCAACGACATAAGAGTCCAATGAAGACTGAGAACTCGTGCTCATAAAATATCCAAGTGAAATCACAATATCAAAAAATAACTGCTGAATTAAGAAAAAACATCCAACTTACAGTTGGAATGCAAAGTTTGCTCAGTGGATTTCCATCTAGGAGGTAGGAGCCATTGAAGGTCACGTATTCATCGTAATACTGCGGTGCTTGAGGAATAACGCTGCAAAGCACTTTGCGCTTCTCCTCGATCTTTTTACGGATGTGCAAGAACTCATAGTAGGGGTTGGCTCTCTCGGTCTGGTAAGGCTGTATCTCCTCCAGCTTGAGTGAGTCTACTATGGCAGCCAGAGACTGTTGGTTCTTCTCCTTAACCTGCTGTGCAGTGGGGCTAGCTTGCATCGGTTGAGGCACCCGGGGCATCTTCCTTTTCCGTGGGTGATGCACCTGAACGTCGTCATCTTCAGACAGCCGAACCTTGGCCCTAGCCCCTGAGCAGTCGCTGTCTCCATCTCCTGGTAGTGGAGAGGACCCTCCCGAGGAAGCCCCACTGTGCTCCCCCTGGGGATCCCTTTGGACATAGTCTTCACCCAGGGCATCCTTGTGTAGCTGCTGCTGTTTCTCTTCGGATGTACTCTGGTCAGTGATCATCTCCTCCCCAGGCTCAGGCTTCACTTCAGCTAGAGTCTCACCCTGGTTACTACCCTCTGGCAGAATTTGTGACTTATCTGCCATCTCCATACTGCTGCTGCTCTTTTCCAAGCCCTCAGGAGCATCTGAGGCTTCATCTTTACGTTCAGGACTGGGATGAATGGGCTCCAACACAGGGGATACAGGATGGTCACGGATGTCACACGGGGAAATGTCACATGGCTCAGCAGATCCTATGGCATCTTTTAGTGTTTTACTGTCTTTTGTGTCTGCATCATCTGTCTCCATGTCTGCTTCCTCGTGAATGTCCTTGGCTTCAGGGATGCCTACTTGGACATTCAGCATGGCATCTTCGATCCTGCTGTCTGGCCTCTGTATGCTGCTGCAGACAGCGATGGAGGGCCCAGGGCTTTTAGCCCACTCCTCTCTGCAACTTCCAGTCACCTTGTGTTCCTCCGCTTTGCTTTCTGGATTGCAAGCAGTAGTCTCACACATAGGCTTATCTTTTTGCTGAAGCCCTGAAGGAAAACTGGCATCTGATCTCTGGAGCAATTCCATGTTGAACTCTGTATGGCTATCCCACTGCTTGTTGCAAGAATCTGAGGTGGTTTTGGCATTAGTGGGTAGATGCTGCTGGGCAGGCAAACAGGATGGGAACATTCCTGAGGTTTCTGGAGTAAGGGAATCATCTGTATCCTTGTTACATTCAGAATATAGTTTTTTGCTGATGATTTCCATTCTTGAGTCATCCAGATGTGGAAATGGTGCACCCATATCTATAAGCGGGTCAGCGGCATGTGACCGTTTCGGTTCTAGTACAGCCGGCGGTATACCCTCAGACTGTGAAAGGTTAGCCTGTTGACTCACCCTTTCACTTGGCTCTTTTCCTAGAGTATCGTTGCTGTTCGAGACGAGCAGGAGCCGACTGCCAGAAACATGCCCTTCATTGCCAGTGTCGGCAAAGTTCTCACCATCAGAAGTGCAGTTGCTTCGAATTGGGTGTAGCAGAACCGACATGCTCTGGCTTGACTGTGGACGAGCCACATCTTGTACAGGTCCTTTATCACTACTGATGTGTGACAGCACACTTGGCCTACTGGAATCCTCAAAAGACTTGGCATCAGCATATGCAGGTTTGGAGTCGTCATCCAGAATTGACCTCAGATAAGGGGTGGCATGTCTACCAGAGAGAGGAGTCTTGTTGCGCTGAGCCCCATCAAGTAGACTATCAGTTTCTTTTTCGTGAACGGCAGGTGACGTGATGCCATGTGTCACACAGGAAGATTGTGAAAAGGATGCCTGGGAGTCTGAACCTTCCACCGTGAAGTCGGAGTCGTACTCACTCAAGGGTCTTGGTGTGAGAGCATTTGTTTGGCAGGAGTCTTCCGAGCTGGCCATTGAAATCATTGACACTGATCTGCATATGGGACCACACCTCTCATTTTCCGGCTTGGGGGAGCGACTCAGGCTGCTGTCAAGACAAAGGGCTGATTTCCCAGTATACGGCTGATTCTTGGCATCCAGGGAGAACGAACGTGTGCCAGTGGCATCTTTCAGTTTTTGCTCTCTGGTGTGAGTCTCTGACACCTCTGAGCTCTTGGAACGCTGCAGGTCTTTGCTCACACAGACATCTCCTGGGGTGTTCCTCACCCTGTCTCTGTTCTTCAACTTCCCTAGCTCTGCACCTGGTCGCAGCTTCATCCGCTCTCGCTCTTTCTGCTTGATCTTCTCCATATGCTTCCTGTGCCACTGTTCGATCTCTTGGTCCTTCAAACTTAGCATGCGCTCAAAACTAGTCTGCATGAGATCGTCGTTTACAAGTCTCTTTTCTTTCGGCCGGACATCCTTAGGGGCCGGTGAAGATTTTGCTTTGCTCTTTTCGGCATCCGCAGTGTTTGTCTTGGATACTTTGGACTGTTGGGATTTATCTTTGTGCCGATCCCTGTCCCGGTGTCTCTCAGCATCCCTGTCCCGCTCCCTGCGGTCTTTTTCTGGAGTTTTCAGCACGTCATCTTTCAGCTTAGCCGAGACATTCTTCTCGTGGGATATCTTAGTGCTCTCAGAAATGCTGCATTTTCGCTCTTCCAAAAGCAATTTCAAATTCGAGCTTGAGGAAATTACATCTTTTGCCTTGTCTTTTTTCTTTTTGTCCCAGTCTTTCTCCTTTTCCTTTGTCCTCTCAGATTTGTTGTGCTCAATAACTTTTTCTGAGGTTTTGCCTTTTCTGTCAATGCCCATTTTGTCCTTCTCTCTGTTCTCGGAATACCGATCCTTCTCTCTGTTCTCGGAATACCGATCCTTCTCTTGCTTCTCTTTGTCAGTCTTCCTTTCCATCTTGTCCCTGCTTTTCTTGTTCTCTTCTGGCTTCTTAGTAGTCAAAATAGCTTTCAGCTTTTCACTTTCCTTGTATTTATTCTCTCCGGAAGAATGGGAGGTGGTCACCATCTTTTCTCTCTCTCTCCATTTGTCAGCAAAATTATGTGGTTCAGATTTTTCTGGGAAGTGCTCCACTCTCATTTTCCTCTCTTTCTCAGAATGTTTTTTGTCTATCCTCTCACATTCCCGTTCTTTCCCCACAAGTTTTCTCACTGTTTTTTCTCGAGCACCTTTCTCCAATGGATCCATTTGCTCCTGATCTACCTCGGTCTCGGTAACTGGTCGGTCCTCTGCCTCCTCTTTCATGCCTACAGCACACAAGGATTCGTCCCGTCCCTCATCTGTGATGAGGCTGCTTGTCTTCTCATCCAGCTCACCCGTTTTACCTTCTCTGCTTCGTTCCTCTTTGCAGAAAAGCTCCCTCTCTTTTTTGAAGGATTTGTCTTTTTCCCGTTCATCTTTTTGTCTCTTCTCTTTGATGCTGGCATGCTTTTCTCGAACTGGTCTCTCCTCTTTAATGGGGGACTCGTCAGCCTTTTGTGGGGAATTACCTTCGAAGATCTCCATTTTCCCTGGGTTCGAGTCCTCATTTTCATCACTCTTAAAGAAGTTCTCTTTCCAGAACTCCCGGTCAAACTCTAGATTTCTGTGCCCATCTTTTTTCATCTCTTTCTGCCTCTGCTTGTCCTTCTCCATCTCACACTCTTTCCGGTGCTTGTCCTTCCCGCAGTGCTTCAGTTTGTGTTTTTTGAGCACTTTGCCATCTTTGTCGGTCTTCCGTAATGCTCCTTCAGCACTGTCCAAGCTTGTTCCCAGATTATCATCCTTGAGAGGGCTGGAGGAGCTCCTGTCATCCCCATCTAGGCAGAGATCTCTCTGGTGATGTTTGCTCTTCTCCTTATGCTTGAATCCTCTGCTGCTAGAGCCCTCTGTAGCACAGTCAGCCTCAACATAGTGGTCATATTTGATGTCATCAGCCTGACAGGAAGAATCCCCAACTGAGACACACGCCTTAACATTTTCTTGTTTGAGAGGGGTAGCCTGCTTGTCGCTCAGGTTGTGGTTGAGCTTCGGGGACTTCATTGTTGGTAGATGGAAGAGGTGAACAGAAGAGTCATCCTTTGGGCTGAATGACATTTTGAAAGAGTCTTCTTCTCGGGTTTTCTCTGGGGTTTCCAGGCCTGTTGCTGTTGAGGAAGAGAAGAACACTGCCTTACTGTTCTCTTTACCGTCATCTTTAATTTCTTGGTTTTCTTTATTTTTACTCTGATTTTTGTACTTTTTCTTCACTTTGCCTTTCTCCTTGCTTTCTGCCCCCGTTTCCTTCTTCAGCCTCACGTCAGGTTTATGCCCATCAATGGTGGGGAGGCCTTTCCTCTCCACGGGGGTCTCTGTATCGTCACTGGAGCTCTCCGAGCTGCAGAAGAGGACCCGGGACGATTTCGGTTTCTTCGAATTGCCCGTGGCTGGGCTACCCTTATCCTGCTTAGCCAGAAAATGGTTCCTGTCCTTCTCCTCCTTCTCTCGCTGGCGCGCTTCCCTTCTGAGGATGTGTCGGTCATTCAGAGCCTTGCTCAGATCCTCTTCCTCCTCCTCGTCCTTGAACTCATATTCATCCAGCCCAGATACAGATGCCTTTGCAGTGTTAGTTTGCTTGCTGTCAGAATCCTTTTCAGTGTCTGAGTATTCCATGTTGTCATCAATACTGGAGGGATTTACTGATGGAGGGTCTTCTGATTCTGTTTGAGAAAAGACAGAATCTTCTTGTATCAGGTAGTGAGTAATTTCATTAGTATTTTAATATACCTGTGTACAATACTATTTTAATATAGTGTACAATAACCACATTAAATATAATCCACTAGTGTGTCAAATGTGTCTGATTTCAAATGTACTTTTAAGTAAAATTTTGATAATTTCTGACTGGATGACAGTGTGAAAAAGATGCTTTCGTGTGGAAATCTCCCAACATCTCACATAAGAGAATGTGGTGATGAGTGCATCAAAAATATGGAACACCGAGAGAACCCCCCCCCCAGACAGATGGCCCAGTCCCACCTGAGGAGCTGTCGTCCGGCTCAGAGAGCGGCGCCTCGCCCTTCAGCAGGCGTTCCACCTCCTGCGAGTCGGCCACATCCACAGGCCGCTCGCCGCGCTTGTTGGCCTGAAAGGCGTTGCCCCCATGTCGTAACAGCAGCTTGACAATCTACCAGAAAGACAGGGCAGGTCAGTCACCAGCCCACCTGCTGCTGGTAACAAGTTACCTTACATAAATACTAGGGATGCACTGATAATTTTACCAGCATCGGGTCTCAGGCCGATACTCCACTCATATGCTCACACTTGTAAAAATTGTCCGATAAGAACTAATACCACTTAAATAAAACAATGTTAAAACTCATTTTTTTGTACTGCCCAGTCAGATTTTGGAATCTAGCAAGGGATTCGTCAACCGGAAACATTTGGGAAGGATAAATGCACAGAACACCCTCATTGGTGGAAGATGTCAGCAGTTTGGACATATTTTAAGATAAGGGATGACGACAGAAGTAAAGCAGACTGTAAGCTCTGTTCTGCTAAAGTGTCAAGGGACATCATCTTACACAAGCAATTTGATCAAACATCTAAAGATGCACCATAGTGCAGAGTACATGGAGTTTGCTAATCTTAGAGAAAGACCACAACAATAAACTTTAGTGCAAATTCTGGAGACGTAAGAGAAAACAAAACTGAAGTGCTATTTATATCCAACTTTGAACTAAATAATTTATTTAATGTTAGATGTGACGCCACAGGTTATAGCACCAATATAAATACACCTCGGGGGACACTTTCTTCACGCCTACAAAAAAACAAATGCTACGGTCCTTGAGGTCTGCGTCACCGGCATGTGTAGTTACATTTCTGCGGAGGTGCACGTTAGGCTATGGTGTAAAGTCCATGGCTACATTGTACGGTGATTCGAGTCAGCCTTTACAGTCAAGGTTTCGTTTCTTTGTAAAGACCTTCCAAACTGAGAATCCTGATATAAATGATCGAGTTGAAAACTCAGGTTTTAAGTAAGGTAAATAAACACACATACATTTTATATACACATACAATATAAACACATACATACATATATATACACTGCTCAAAACACATTAGATATCAATAGGGGAAAAAATCATGTTGGATATCTATACTGATGTAGACTAGGTAATGTGTTAGGAATGAAAGGATGCCACATCGTTTGATGGAAATGAAATTATCAACCTACAGAGGGCTGAATTCA
>JAODJX010000094.1:155648-172426 GCA_026776945.1 Isichthys henryi
GCTGGCCCCCCATCCTGGGTTGTTGCCTGCCTCGTGCCCATTGCTTCCGGGATAGGCTCCGGACCCCCCGTGACCCACTAAGGATAAGCGGTTTGGAAAATGGATGGATGGATGGATGCCTATTTACTCCGTCACCCTCCTCAGTGGTCAGAGGTAACTTCTGTAATTGACCCATGCTGATGTAACTATGAACAATTCATAGTTCAGGGGAGTTACAATGTCGAAAAGAAGAATGCACACACACACACACGTTGTTTTAGGAAGGTTAAAGTCATCCTATGGCCACAGTTGTGCAATCCTGTGAAATTCAGAGACTCTGCAATGGCTTGATGAGTTGGGTAAGAGTGAGCCTCTCTGACCCGACTCGCACGTACTCAGCTGCAGCAGGGACAGCAGCAGTTGCTCACAGGAAGTGCTCGGGATGAAAACAAAAACAAGCCTGTAGCCACAGTCGGTCGCCTGCAAGCACATGCAAGGTTGCGTAATCAAGAGGCCTAGTCCCGCCTTCCACTCACAGGCCGCTCGCTGGAGCGCTTCTGTGACAGATGAGCCAGTACCATATGCAGAAGGCCCAAATGCAACGCTTTCACTTTCACGTCTGCATTCTGCTTCACTCCAAATCATGCTGGAGCCTGTAAATAAGGAAATGAATGCAGCACTAATGTGTTTCATGCGCTCTACTGCCAAGACTCACTACTGGGAGGCTTTCAGTGCCGAGTAGCTGAATATCTATATCAGTTTGTGTCACAAAATGGCTCTGAGTCACACATTAAAAAAACCTCCCTCGTGCAAAATTCACTCTGCTTCACACACTCAAACACGGCTATGGAACAGTTCTCCATCCACCAAGCCACTCCTTCACTAGGCAGCTGCAGACTGTAGGTTGTGAAAATACCATCACAAAACCTAAACATTTCTTAGCTTCTGTTATTGATAAATTTATAGCCCGTAAAGTATTAGAATGTAACTAATGTAACTACAAAAAAAAGAAAGAAACTCTCGTAGTTTTCACTCAGAATATCCAGAGAAATTATTTTACTGCTGGTGTAGAATATCCTCAAATGTAATCCTTGCCATCTCTAGGTACACAAAAAATCCACGGTACTTCTAATAAACAACGAAAACTTAAATCCACAACATTACAGTGATGAATCTCATGTACAGATTTCATTTTTTGCACAAAACAAAAGTGACTAATTTCAATATGCCAACACACTCCTGTGCTGTATGTAATACACAATCAGGTAACTATCAGACTTGAAATTTAATTGATTACTTGTTTAGGATTTTCAATACAGGTACACCTTACTTAATGTCTGCGTTATGTTCTGGGAGGCTGGATGTTATGTGATTTGGCCATTGTGTGAAAATGTACAGAGCAGGGCTAGGTAATGCCATGATTAAATTGACAGGACTTTGCTTACATGCTGCACCCATTTCATCGTGCATGACATGCACAAAAACGCGTGCGTGATGCTCTTGCATGCACTGCGCCCCCCCGTTGTGTCCGCTACGTCCTGTTGTTACATCACGATTTTTCTTCTTATATCCTTATGGGCTTTGGATGTTGAATGAATAGACGTTGTGTGAACGGACGTTGTGCAAGGTATACCGGTATCTTTACTATGAAATCCAATATATCAAGTGCCATGAAACTGAACTAATGTGTTGTCATTACAATCTGTTTTTTCCCTGACACAGTGACACAAAGTATTGGCAGGGCTCTGTTTGAAAGGTATGTCTGTGCCTTTGACCATAAGAAAATCTGACTGTTCAATACTGGAGCCATAAGAAGAATAAGCCAATATTAAAACAAGAACAATGTATTTATTCCACTTGTCAGCAAAGCGGGGTTTAATATAGATGATACAAAAAAGTAAATTAAATAGGACCAATTTTCAACTATAAATAAAAAAATATCATACGAAGTCCCAAAACAATAATGACAGTCAACTCTTGTAACATTTAACAGCAATCATAACTGCAAAATTGTGCAAATGCACTATTTTACCATTTTTGTGTTTTGGTAACATAAAACAGAATGCATTAGTCACTGTTAACTTTACTTTAGCTTAGTATAAATACTTGGTCCGACATGAAGTGCTGCTTAATTTACATCATAAATTTGTAAATTACCAGTAAATTCTTAGTGTAGTTCTCTCCTAATTTGAGTACTCAAATACAAGCAGGCTTTTCAACCGAAGGAGCTTTTTAGTTCGTGAACCAGCACTGCAAAAGAAAAAAAAAACCCCACGATACTGGAGTTTTGAAAATGCTACAATACAAGCACTTTAAAAAAGTTTTAATATGCAAATGACTATTCGATCTACCTGAAAGGAATCTGTCTCTAAGCTCAGCAGTGCTGTTGCATTAGACATGTGTGATGCCACAGAAAACAATGGTAGAGGAGCAATGCACTTTTTCATTTGGTTCAGAGATGGCAGCAGCTTCAGCAATAGCTGAACTCATTGACAAAGAGGGGGTCCAAAGTGAAATAGGGAGATATTTTGACAGTAAAGTAAGTGAATAAGGAGAGTCCTTAAACATGGCAGCATCGCTGTGCAAGCGTTGTTTTAAAGTATGTCTCACAAAAGGAGGCAACACATGATATCTGGCCAGACATCTGTCAAATATTGCGAGCTCTTCAAGGAATTCAAAGACCGACAGGTGATAGCTGACTAGTCACTCCCATTATGTCCATTAAAGAAATCAGAGGTATCAAAAAGCCTCTCCGCAGCAATAATATACATAACCTAGTGATGCGCAGGTCAATTTCACAAGCAATTACCTGAATATCATGAAAGATCTAAATTGAACTTCACAACTTAGTATCGATATCGAAACGAAACGTTTTGGTATTGTTAAAACACTATTCCGAATTCTTAAAATGTTATTACATAAAGAACAAAATTTTGATAATACTTCCTAGAAAACTGACATGTATTGCATGGATGCTCTGATATTTCCAGAGACACTAGATGCCACAAAGATAAAGTCGCTATTACCACAAGCCGAAGGATGCAGATGCTTTTGCTAGCTGCTGCTTGGACATAATGGCTCCAGCCATCTCAGGACTGGACTGCTGAGCTCCGCTCTGGCAGTGACCAACACAGTCGTTTTAAGGATGTGGATTAAGACGGAGGAGGGCTCCTGCTGACGTATGGGAAGCTCCAGAACATTCCGGAGGCCCCTAGCAGATGCAGAAAATTAAGTCGGGAATAATGAGCACAGCAAGGCCGCTATACAAAGATAATTAACACTAAGAGAAAACAAAAACAGAAAATAAAATGGTCAGCTGTCCCAAAATGCCTATGTGGAGGGAAAATGCCTAATTTTAAGTGCATAAGAGTTGTTCTTTTAATCACCTATTCATCGTGAACCGCTCAGTACATAATTTTGTTTGATACACACAATGAAAAAAATATTACCATGAGTGGAACCTAAATTCACAAGTAGATGTTCAATATGGAAAACATTATGCTAATTGTGGTTATGAGTTAGTTATGGCAAATTTTTATTTTTTCATTTAACCTTTATTTAACCAGGCAAGTAATTCAGAACCATTTCTTGTTTTACAGAGTGGCTTGCCAAAAGTCAAAGCCTGTTAAAGGAAAAAGGGAGGCAAGGGCCAGAAAGAGGTTAAAGCTGTCTAAAACACAAGTGTGCTAACAAACGACAGCGACAAACGATGCAACCACAACACTAACATGAAGGTATACTCAGAAGCAAATATTAGTAATTTAAAAAAATGACATGTATCCATGAAAATATCAATAATTAAGTACTTGTAACACAGTTATAATGTGGGCAGTGGTGCCTTAATGGATAGGGAAGTGCACTTGTAATTGAAAGATTGTAGGTTTAAATCCCCAACCAGCAAGGTACCACTAACATACCGTAAGCAAGGTACCACTCCCAAGCACTGCTCCAGCTGCCCCCTGCTATGTTACATTGTCACATATGGGTTAGATGCAAAGAATACATTTTGTTATTGCACTGTGTGCTGTGGTGTGTCAACAATGACAACTAATCACTAAATCTATAATCAGCAGTTTGAGAGCATTTTGATTTCCCAGTAAAGTACACCAACACCAGACAGAGCAGCAGATAAGTCTGTCGGCTGTGTTACTAGAAACACACTGGATTGCTCGAGACGATCATCCAAGTGTGTGTGTGACTGAAGCAAGGCAGAAACTGCCTCAAAGTTAGTCTCCCCATGGTTTCTAAGGCACTTGCACCATGAAATTTGGACCTGGCTAAAATTAAAAGACTACAGCTACAGGGGTGTTTATCGCTACAGATTCAATTCATTTTTACATAGATGCACGGATCATATTCAGTAGTAGAAAACACGGGATTCAAAATGGGATATTTCATTATGTTATATGTTTTTGATTAAATTTATTTAACATATTTATATTTACAATATGCAAATAAGCATCTGTTAGGTTTTGTTATAAAAATGGCGACAGATGCATTGCCTTTGGTTTACAACTGTTCTTGTCTTTACATTTGCATATTTAACAACAAATTTCAAAACATATTCCATTTTCCCTGCTGTGCCGAAACTGTACCAAACATGAACTAATAGGTCAGAGTTGTTAAAATCTTACCTAGCTCTGATTTAAAGGAACTCAGGGTTTTAGCTTGCACTACTTGAACAGGAAGACTATTCCATACTCCAACTACACGCTGTGTAAAGAAGTGTTTTCTCAAATTCAGTTTAAAATGTTCGCCTGCTAGTTTCCACCTATAGCCATGAGTTCTAGTATTTAAACTAAAATTGAAGTAGCAATTTGGGTGAACAGCATCCACACCTGTTAGAATCTTATATACCTGAATCATGTCCCCCCCTTAATCTCCTTACATTTGTTTACATTAAATTTCAGCTGCCAGGTGTCAGCCCAGTTGTTAATTAAATCAAGATCCCATTGTAACCTCTGTGCTGCTAGTTCACTATCTGCTACACCACCCACCTTTGTGTCGTCTGCAAATTTAACCAGTTTACTGTATGTATTGGTGTCAATATCATTAATGTAAATTAGGAACAGTAGTGGTCCTAAAATTGAACCATGCGATACCCCACTATGAACGCAGGCCCACTGTGCCTCTAATAACTACCAATTGTTTCCTGTCTGTTAACCAGTTTTCAATCCAAAACTTGGCATAGGATAATGCTCATTAAATTAAATCTTATTTGCCTGGCCATATATGCAGGACATTTCATTTTAGTTGATGTGAAGGTCTTATCCCAAAGCTGAAGTTCCCCACAATACAAATTAAAATGGGATCCTTAAGAGCTTCACCTTTGATCTCCCAATATGCCATAATTCTTTGAGATAATGAATAGTGATGCTGGTTTATTTATCAGTAATATTAAATTTAATTAATCCACTATGGTGTTACAATTACAACGCAGGTTCACCTGCATCATTCATGTTTAGACTGACAGGCTTGCACTCTTGTACAATTGTTTATGCTGGAAAGATCTTTTGAATTATTTGCAAGGTTCACCTGTTGCCTATTTACGTTGTTTTTTTCCACAACAACTCTTGAGTTGAGTTCATTGCCTCTGAAGGAAATGGCGAGAGGAGGCGCAGACCTAGTATTTACACAATAATCTCAGAGCATCCCTTGGCTTCACCACTGAAAACACAAAAACAACGCAAGTTAACCACCCAATACGAGCTGCACAACGATGGCTAAAGCAGTTTACAGTTTACAATAAATGCATGTGTGAACTGCCTGGTGTTCCTCTACACCAGGCAGCTGCTCCTGCAGGCCAGATCAAAACAAACAGTGAATATGGATCTCCAGGTCCTACTCTGTTTCTCATCGAGGGAGTAAAGTCAATCTCCATAAAACTTATTGGGCAACAGGTCGAGAGGGAATTGGCCCCCAAGCAGGCACTTTGACCTTGCGGGGTGAGTAGGGCAATATTAAATTTGACAGTTTCAGGGGTTTTCCCAGCAACACAATCTACGTATTTAGTTTCCATTTCAAAAAAAGGAAATCCACTGAGCATACGCTACCCAGAGCGAGAATGAGTAAATGTGTACTCTTTAATAACACCGACTTTGTGCTTTTTCCTTTACATGCCATGTACTGACTTACATATTAGACATTATCATTGAATATCCTACTCAAGTGACTTTCTGCCAAAAGAAGGGCGACCACAAAAAGATACACACATACAAACGAGTGAAGCACACATGACATCAGAAAAAAAATGTCCCTGAAAACAGAAAAGGCAAAATGAAAACTGAAAGACTGCACTAGATTGCATGGAAAGGCTACTGAGGCCAAAGACTAACAGCTTAAACTGGGATTCATTGCTTTTTGGTCCCTGTGTGTCAGGCAAACCCTCAACAAGCTGCAGCCTTCTGCGCTCATGCCACAATGCCACACTTCAAAACGAACTACAGGTAATTTATAAAAATGTAATGATGTCAGTTTATATAAACTACCAAGACTTATTTGGTACATATCATTCATTATTTAAACATCTTACTTGAATTCTTGGTTTGGCTTAATCATTGAAAGTGAATTAAGGGAAAATGTCTTGGATATGCAGCTGGGGGACAGAATGCGCAGGTGGTGGGCAAATAGCCCGTTCTCACATGTACATCCTACCCAACATTGTAAAAGAGCCCATGTACAACCAAAGTGTGTTATGTAAGAGGAGAACCTCTCAATGCACCCCTGGAGACTAGGCTCCGATAACGCCGTAATCACCCTGACAGAGCCTGGCAGCCACACGCTCATATACCGTTATGTACGGGACCAAGTCAGGTCAGAGATGCAGTCGATATCAAGTTCCAGATAGAGGACTGCAGCAAAAAAGAAATGGAAATGGTTATGGGTGCAATCATCGTGAACATGGCTGGTCTCACCAGGAAACATCATGCAGAAGACAGTAATTTACATGTTGGAAGAAACCATAGTTGACATGGGCACCACTGAGGCTTTCTGATCAGGTACGGCAGCGAGGTAAGCTTTACAGATTCTGTGAGCAAGGTCTACGACAAGGCAGCAGTACAGCCGAGGGGACATTCCACGTTATTTATACACACTGCTACCGCTGTCTAGCCCACATTCGTAAAACTGGAAACTCTTTCAGGGTGCAGAAGAGGCACACCATCACCAGCACATTAGCAATGAATGGCCGGGTCATCTTGTACTATTCAATCACAATCATAATACAGCAGCATGCTTATCAACAACCATTCCCTGAAATACCAAATAAATTAACTGCATAATTCACATTTTTTAGGTGAGAATACAGACATTTAAAAAGATGCATTAAAATTCCAAACAAAATGTAAAAATGCAGCCCTTAGACAACTGTCATAAATACAGTATGCGAACATTAATTACTTTAATACGCTGTAATTCATGCAATTACCAAACATTTGCACAACTTTGGAAAGTGTTTTGATGTACCACTGCAAATTTCATTTGAACACTTTCTCTTATGATTATTATATTTACAAATAAGTGACTACAATCCCCCCCATATCGTTCTCTGTGGTTAAACAGCAGTGAACCTCCTGGGCCTTAAACCAACAACCTTCAATAAATGTGTGTCCTTAACTGCCACACCACCTTCCCACTGTAACAGGCAGCAACTGTAATTAACATCACTAAGCCAGTGGGTATATTTTGTCACACTCCTCACGATACCAGAAAGATTTTGCTGCAAACATCTGTAGTAATGAACATACTGAAAGGAAAAGAAGACAAAAATATTAATTTAAGTGTGTCATACATAATAAAGATATTATTTTATCACCATTTCGGGAACTGTCTCGTTGTAACTAAAGACAAACTGTTTTGAAATGATCACAGGTTTGGCAGCTAAACCAAACCCTGTCTCTATAAACAAGAGAACAAATTTAACATCTACAATACTCAGATATTGTGACAGACATACAAACACACACACACACACACATACAAAATCCTATTGTGTAATAACCCAGGTCTGAGGGTATTCAGGCAATATCATTTTAAAAGTAAAAAAAATAATTACAACCACCTCAATTTCAATGGCCACGATCAGCGAATAAAACACGGGGCCTTTCTTTTTATTAATGCAGATCCAGTGTTTCATCTACAACTTAATTCACGTATATATTTTAAATGCTACAGACGATGTAATAATCCACAGATTTTTTACATGAAATAATATTACAGTTTAATATTGTAATGTCATCGTATTACTAGTAAAGGTAAACTCACAGTTGAGAAATATCACATGCTTACTAGGCTAATACCAGCTAAGTATTCTCTGCAAGTAGACCATACTAATACATATTACATGAATGTGAAATACGTTGGAAATGAGAAGAAGAAAAAATCCCCGTAAAAGCATAGTGTTTAAAGTCCCCTAGGCTAGGCGTATAAGGGGAGGTAATGACAGCGCTTCGAAGGGTGCTTTGTGCAAGCACTTCATACCTCTTTTTATATTTTAAACTCGGGTTACAGGGAGCCGATGCAGCATTTTAGGGGGCTGTTTTAGGCATACACGGCCGACAACGTTACCGGGAGCGTTCCCAGTAAACGGCGTAGAAGCGCCTCAGCGTATTTGCCGAACAAAAGGATGGCGACACCGAGGACTGGGTCCGGGCGAAGCCGAGGACGGCGTTGTTTGGGTGAAGCCGCACGGCAACACGCCCCCAGCGTGCTCACCCGGGAGCAGCCCTTTCTGTTGAACGGAGCCGTGCGCCATACAAAATAACCATCATCTCCCAAAGGCAGCGTCCTCACTAAGGTGACTAAAAAGCCGAGAATTTCCGCTACGACTCATGCACCAAATGACTATTACTGAGCGCATACGAAACAAAGGTCTGCTGGCAGACGCAGACTGCCCAATGTCGAACGAAACGTCGAGACAATAGTCCGCAAACCGGGGAAGCAGTGCGCGGCGGTTGGGCACCGCACGGCCGTTCCTGATCTGCTCCCCTTTCGATTGTCAGAGCCTCGGCTCAACCATCTCTGCCCTCGCTTAGAGATCTCTTGCAGCCGCTTCACTGGTATCGGTATATCAACTATGAAACATTGGCGTCTGAAGCGCACAGGCGGCCGCGAAGCTTCGGGAAGCCCGCCGCAGAGGAGCACGGTCGTCAGGCTGCGAACAGCCACCGAGCCTCGGCTGTTTTTTTTTTTTTTATCGATATGGGAGGACAGTGGAAACACACACGAAGCTTACCTCAGCAGCGCCTTCCAGGTCTTCGTTTATTCATTCGGACAATTTCATACAACGCGGGAGTCACGATATCGAAACCATACATATGTGTTTCAAATATTAAACATTTAAATGCAAAAACGAGCTATCTCGGGTCCACGTCCAGCCTTTCGCTGGTTTGAAAACATTCCCCTTTCGTCAGCCGTATCTACGGGAAAAGCCTAGCGAAGCACGCGAGCATCACGCTCATTGGTGGAAGCGCAGTCATGTGCCCCCCTCACCCAAGGCCTCATCCGGCCCTAGGAAGGCTGCATTCATTGGCTGTGCTCGCGTATGGACCGTACCCGCCTCCTGCTCGACGGGACGGTACTGTACAGAAAAAAGAAAATACATATATTATGTGTATGTAATGCGACGTGTCTGAGGGAAACTGCATGCTGAGATATGCGTTACGCTCGTAAAGCGTCGAAATCACTGCACTAGAAAGTCGCATGAGAGAGGGTGAGGTGAAGCTAGGATTTTGACGTCATTCTTTCCGCTTTCTCCTTTGTAGCAACTGGAAGGTTCTCGAACATGTCGCAAAAGAAAATGCTGCCTAGGTGACAGTGTTTTTAATTTTATTTAATTTTTCTATATAAAGGGAAAAATATTCTCGATATTTGCTAGTTGATGTAACTGGTACTTATGAATTTTATGTTTGTGTTCACGTTTATCTGTGATGGCGCAGTGATATTTACGATGTAGGGGTAGTGCGCATGCGTAGCAGTGAGTGTTTTGTTGTACAAGCGTGAGTCACAGGATGAAATCAGTGTGGGGGAAGGGTGATGATCATATACAAAATAGGAACTGGATGGAGGTAATGATCTGAAATGACCAGGATGCCTGGTGACAGGTGCTTGAAAGAAAGTATGTATGAGCAACACAGTCGTAGCTGTGATCTTTGAAGCGTCATGAATGATTACTGTCTGCCTCAGATGCTGCTAGTGACATGTCTGACAGTGGCGTGCTCTTTGCGACGCGAAGCACATGCTAACCGGTTCAAATGGAGGGAAACATATGTTTAGAATATCTTATATTGCAATCAGCCAATACCTTAAAACCCCTAACTGGTCAAGTAAATAACATTGATTATCTTGTTACAATTGCACGACAAGAGTGTCATTATATATTAGACACGTGAACAGTAAGTTCTTGAATGTGATGTGTTTGAAACAGAAAACAGGTAAGAATACAGATCTGAGCGCCCCTGACAAGGGTCAAACTGTTATGACTAGATGACTGGGTCAGAGCATGGTTCAGTATGCAGTAGTCAGTACCTATCAAAGGTGGTCCAAGGAAGGCCAACCGGTGAACCGGCGATAAGGTCATGGGCACCCAAGGATCACTGATGCATGTGGGGACTGAAGGCTAGCCCGTCTGGTGCGATCCCACAGGAGAGCTACTGTAGCATAAATTGGTGAAAAAGTTAATGCTTATTATGATATAACAGTGTCAGAACACACACAGCATCCCAGCTTACTGCGTATGGGGCTGCGTAGGTGGAGACCAGTCAGAGTGCCCATGTTGACCCCTGTCCTTTGCCAAAAGCACCTGCAATTGCGACATGAACATCAGAACCAGACCATGGAGAATTGGAAGAAGGTGGCTAGGTTGGATGAGTCATATTTTCTATTACATCATGTGGATGGCCAGGTGTGTGTGTGTCATTTACCTGGGGAAGCGATCACAGGATGCACTAGAAAAAAACAGAATGTTAGTTAACACAGCTAAATCCATAGACCCTGATGTCATACCATTGCTGTGTGCTAAGGGTATCTGAGCCAAAAATTGCTTTCATTAGTTGTTTGTGCTTGCACCCATACTAGGGTGTGCTAAAGGTATGCTGTTGTGATATATAACCCTACTTGCACACTATGATGAAAATGTCCTCTGTTCCCCTATCATTCCCAACCTTGACATAGTAAGACAGGGAGTACCACTTAGTTTCAAAGTTAGGTCCAGGTGAACCAACTCGAGATAGAATGTGCTGCAAAGTTGTAGATAATAGTATTTCTGAATTATGCTGTAATTAACTAATCCTGATGGCTCTTGATCATTTGTTCATCTGTGATCACTGCCACAACACATGTTGGTGTGTGTGTGTGCCATGTTCAAACAGTGTGCGGGAGAGTTGGTATGCAGAGCTGAATTACTGTAGTTTCTTAGTTCAAGTACAAAATAAAAATATTCTCTTCATATAACGACCAGTTCTCCAGCTGAAATTTCTGTGACCATTTGGGGCCATGTTCGGGATCACTAAGCTGCTGGACCAGGTTGGAACTCTGTGCCATCACGCGGTTGGTCTTTGGACCAAGAGATGAACCTCAGGACAACATAATCAAATTCCACAGGAAGCCTCTGTGGAGATTCCTGTCCCTGGTCTTGTCACACTGTAAGCGATTCCCACAAATTATAGTTTAAGGGAACCAGAAGGCTAGTTTTAGTGAAGAGAATAAGAATGTAAATGTAATGATAATGTGTTATCCTAAAATTACTAGAGAAAATGAATACCAGAGCCCTGCGATGGGCTGGCCCCCCCATCCTGGGTTGTTCCCTGCCTCGTGCCCATTGCTTCCGGGATAGGCTCCGTACCCCCCACGACCCAGTAGGATAAGTGGTTTGGAAAATGGATGGATGGATGGATAGTGTTTGAGAAAATGTTTAGGCTAGAATCTGGGCTTATTTTACGTTGATTAGTGGTGCCGGTGTGTGTGTGTTTGTGCGCATTGGGCTTGCTGGGACGAGTGTTATCGTAAACTAAAACTGAAATGAAAAGTCACTAAATTTAAAAACTATATTTACAAAAACTGTCGGACTTTAAACCGAGCTATCCTTTTCTTCACTGCGACTTAAGTGCTTATCGCTTCCATAGTATTACAGTCTCATGGTGCATTCCACTAACCGAATTTATTAAGTACAAGGATACGCCGAATTTATACAGATTTCTAACTTATGGGCATCACAATACACTTCTCATTAATATTTTAGGTGTACTGCTAATCTGCCTAATATATTGTGAGCATAAGTAATGCCATCTATCCATCCACCTTCCAAACTGCTTATCCTACTGGGTCGTCTGGAGCTTATCCTGGAGGCAATGGGCACGAGGCAGGGAACGACCCAGGACAGAGGGCCAGCCCATAGCAGGGCACACTCACACACCATTCACTCTCACATGCACACCTATGGGCAATGTTAGCAACTCCAATTAGCCTCAGCATGTTTTTGGACTGTGGGGGGAAACTGCAGTACCCAGAGGAAACCCCACAACAACATGGGGAGAACATGCAAACTCTGCACACATGTAACCCAGGCGGAGACTCAAACCCGGGTCCCAGAGATGTGAGGCAACAATGCTAACCACTGCACCACCATGCCGCCCCCGGCGTAAGTAATGCCGTGTCAAAAAGCCAGTGTCCATTATCTGAAACCCTGCAATGACATACAATTTGTCAAAATAAAATTAACTTAAATGGAGGAAAAGTCATCATCGTTAGCAGCAGCCCTAGAATACATATATAGTCATACTATTGAATCATGCAGGTTTGGCATCTTTTTGTGTGGGTTTGGAATGTGTTCGACTGGGCAAAATAAGTCGAATTCATTCAAAAGTAAGAAAACAGGTGCTGCGAAGTCCTGCAATAATAGTGGACGAAAAAATATGAGAAGGATGCAGTGTCAAAATTGTCCCAGTTGGTAGACTGTGGTTTCCTAGAAACGGAAGCTATAGCCCGAATCAGATAAGCCAGCTGCATCAGAAATTAGAGGAGCAGAATCACCCCGGTTACTCAGGGCCTAAGGGTGGCAGTAGTTAAAACAAAACGAACTGGTCTATGTTCAGACTGTGTGAGAATGAGGCAAAGCACAGAGCTGAAAAGTGTTCATAAGGCAAAAGAAAGAAACCGAGACAGAATGCAGAGGAGTTGGAGATTCTGGTAAAGATGGTGAAAGGAAGGTATGGATGGCAATGCTGTGATCCTTTCTGTCAGGGTATGGAAATACATGAAGGGTCAGTGGCAAAATGTAGGAAGTTAATAATAAATTCAGCGGATTCCCACTGTGGTATACAGTGGGGGCCTATACCCTCCTGACTGGAGTATTAGTTATATGCGGGACTGTGTGTGAGTTTGGACTCAAGCTGCAAGGGCTCACCTACGCCCTCCGTTCATACCGATCCTGTGATGGAGTCCAGTAACAAATAGTACCCAGAAACAGACTGTGTAGCCCCTGCCACGACAGGACAGCCTCCTTCCTTCCCCCTTGAGAGGTGCCCATGTCCCTCCTCCTACTGATGACGAGGAGTGACCATCCAGCACCTGATTCCACCTCTTCCTCCATGAGGACACAGAGCAGTGGTCGATGAAAGACTACAGGAAGAGTCTGCAGAACTACTCGCCCCTGTGTTGGAATGTCTTAATCCACAAGGGGGAGCCAGTGTTCTGGTCAACCAGCCCTGGAAGATGAAACAGTTGTATGACGTTGCAAGTGACCTGCCAGATCCAAGACAGGCCTTACTGGGAAGCAGCCCTGCAGAGACTGGCCCTTCAATACAAACCCACTGCAGCAGAATTAAACCAGCTTTTTAATAAAACCCTGAAGCTCAGCTATTTTGACGTTAAATGGGGACTTTCACTCAATGTCACTTTACTCGGCTGTGCCAGGCAGCCAATACCAAGCAGAGCCACAGGAGATCAGTGAGAAAATTTCAGAGAAATACCCCACACATGGACTGGTTCAAAGAGAGCCAAATGAAATGGGAACCTGGTGAATCCTGTTAGCACTATACCAAGCGAATGATGACAGCGTACACCAGCTATAGTGGGATGGAACCTCCAGCACACCATGATTGAGATTCTCCCTGGGAGTAACAGCTTGTGTGGCTGCTGAAGGACAGACTGCAACCAGACACCAGGAACAAGACTCAGAGCATGGCTAACAGAGGTCCTGCATCACATGCAGCATTCGGAAAAGACCTGAAAATAACAGAGGGCCCAGAAGGGAAGGGAGAAGGAACAAGATGAGGAGAAGCTTATCATGGCTCAGCTGTTCCAGTTTCAAGCCCCAAGAGGTCGTGGCAGGGGAAGAGGAGGTCACACGGGCAGAGAATGAGGCAGGAGAGGAGAGAGGAGGCCCAGGCAGATGAGGCAGAGGGAGAGGAGACCCCAGGCACAGGATAGGGCAGGGGACATGAAGAAGCAGGGGGAAGAGGAGGCAAGGCTGAGGATGAACTGGCAGGTGAGAGGAGGCAAGGCTGAGGATGAACTGGCAGGTGAGAGGAAGCTAGGCAGTGGATGAGGCAGGGGGTGAGGAGGCCCAGACAGAGGATGAACCAGGTGCAGAGGAGGGCCAGGCAAAGGATGAGGCAGGAGGCCCAGGCAGAGGATGATCTAAGAGGAGAGAAGTCCCAGGCAGAGGATAAGTTAAGGGGAGAGGATGAGGCAAAGGGAGAGGAAGCCCATGGAGAGGGTGAGGAAGGTGAGAGGAGGCCTAGACAGACGGAACCGCCAGCAAAATGGGTGCTTCTTTTGCAGTGCCCAAGACTACTGGGCACACAACAATCCACAGAGATGTTGGGAGCCCTGGCTAAACTATGCTGATGACTACTGGGATCAAGTCGACAGAGCAGCTAACATCACCGTGATTCAGCCTTCTCTCAGGAGGCCCTATACAGACCCAAAGGACAGTTTGCAGTGATTGCTCCTCCTCAGAAGCTGCCCCACCTGATTTTAGAAATAATGAACCTCTCTCATTTATAGTAGACATTGGAGCTACTCATCCCCTTCTCTGCGCAGACCCCAGAAATCATCCGTCAGGTAAAACCTTCATAGCCATTGGTATATTTGGAGCTCCAACTCACAACCAGTTACCAAACCACTGCACCTGAACAAAACTAGAAGCTGGAGTATTTCCTTATCTATTTTTGGTGTTAGCCTCCTGTCCAGTAAACCTGACAGAGTGATACTTGCTATGTAAACTACTCCTGACCCACTGATGGAGTAAAGTGGAGAAGGGTGGAGAATCATGCTGAATGGTCTTAGACGAACCAGACCCATCTCAGACTATTGCAGTTGGGGTCTAGTGCAAGACTGTACTGTCCCCCCAAACATTGAAGTTTGCTTTGGAGTGATGGAAGAGGACCAGGGATGTGTGTGCCCCCAGTGAACTACATTCTACAAACTGTCTAAGCTGGGGAGCCCCAGACAGAGCCTATGAAGAACACTGGTGGAGGTTTAAGGGAGACAGATTGAAGCTGAGTGGGATGTGAATGTGTTGCCACAATGGTAAGGTTAACGTTCAAGTAGTGGGTTTGTTGTCATTTCAGCCATATTCACGGTGCAAAGTGAAACGAAACATTGTTCCTCCACCACCATGGTGCAAAACAAAGAACAAAAACAGAAACAAAACAAGACTACACAAATGTAGACAGAACAAAATTATACAGAGTATAAGGAGAACAAAAAGTGTGCAAGATAAACACGAGCAAAACATCAATTTTATATGACAAGATATACAGTGCAGTTTACAAAAGCAGTAACAGTACTAGTTTGAATGAATTCAGTATTGTGACAGATTCTTGCAAAAAATACAAGGTTGAGGTAGAAAGTCAGGATAAAAATCAGAGCACAGGAGTTACATCTCAGTCTGCAAAGTTTCCAAATGAGAATGGAGAGATGAAGGACAGTTTGTCAAAGCCAGATACTCCCTGGGTAACTGGACCGTTGACCCCATTATTGGGATAAAACTAAATCCCAATGCAGGAGGGGAACAGTGGTATCCCTACTCCTGCCTGCCTCAAACCACCCAGGCAGTATATCTAACAGGAGGACAAACACACGTATTCCTTCCTAGCATCCCAGAAGCAGTCGATTTGGAGCATCAAGCCCTACACGGGGGTGCCAGATCATTTGTGGACTAAACATGAGTATGATGTGGGACTATGTCACCCCACGGTGGGTCACTCCGAACAGCCAGTACAGGCCCCAAAGGCTGAGACATCCATGCCGACCTGATACAGAGGAAGGAACTGAGCCAGTCATAAAACAATTGTTAGAAGCAGGAATTCTTACCTCATGTGCTAACTCTCCTTGCAATAGTAAAATGGGTGGCAGAAAAACCCAGAGACCAGTCCAAGATCTGCACGCTGTAAGTGAGGCCGCTTATGTTCAAGCTCCACTGGTGCCTAACTCCAGTACCATTTTTGCTTCAATACCTGATTATTTCCGATGGTTTTCGGTTTACTGCTTTTTTTCCAGTATTGGTATTTGGTTTGCATTCACCTTCAATGGGAAAAAGTAAACCTGGACTAGAATGCTGCAGGGCTACACTGAAGCACCTGCTGTTTTTTCAGCTGCCCTACAGGAACATCTAGCATCATTGGTGCTGCCATCAGAGACACGTCTCGATTCGTACACGTTTTAGCAGATCTGTTTTGTTTTGGGTCAGTCCATGCCAAATCAACCAGGGGCTCCATGGACATCATTCCTGATTTTGATGAAAACTTGATATTTTGATCCTTATAGAAAACACTGAAAATTCCCCAAGTTTTATTGAA
>JAODJX010000094.1:279111-303218 GCA_026776945.1 Isichthys henryi
GAAGGGCTTTAATGGTCATAAAGGGTTAGAATATAGTAATAAAGGGCTATGATGTTCATAAAGGGTTATGATATACTCATGAAGGGCTTTAATGGTCATAAAGGGTTAGAATATAGTAATAAAGGGATATAATGATCATAAAGGGTTATGATATACTCATGAAGGGCTTTAATGGCCAGAAACCGTAATACTCCATATACAAAAAGGAATGCACTAGTTGCTCCAGATTATATATTTCCTTACTTTGTTTCTATACTGGCTATTCATTTGTTTAAAAAAAGGTTGTGTATATGTCATGTAACAGGAAGTTGATATGCTTTGTCTTAGTACCTTTCAGTGACCACTGGCAGTATGAAGAACATCCATAAATGGATTCCGAAGACAAGGATAACCTGAAAAACGACCTTGCCCATGACTGTCTTTCGCAGGTACAAGGCTCTGTCCACCACCATGGTGCTAAACTGGATCAGGACCATGACTAGAAAAGCTCCAGGAACTTGGTCTTCTGATAGGGAGGAAGTGATGTCGGCGGCTGCTGAATGTTTCTGTGAGATGCAAAATAAATTATTAACAACAATAGCTAAGAACATCTGCTCTTTATTTGTTTACTGCACCAATTAATAAAACATGTTGTTGTGCTGTTACATTTATATGCGTGATCATCTTTTTAGCAGTGATTTTAGCCTCAAAACACAAACAGCGTTGAATACCCCAAATGCCGAAAACCCAAATACGATGATGATGAAGTCAACGGTGTCGGCCAGAAACATGAGGACATAGACGTCAGTCACTGCACTGTACTCCGGGTGGATCAGGTTGTAGAAGAACTGACGGATGGGGTAATAGATCTCCAGGGCCCTGTGTGAAGGCGGAGGCACACAGATTCTGGGTTACACAGCTCTCGGGCCCCCACAGCGGCTCCCCCCCGCACTTCTCCCTCACCTCCTCACAGTGAAGCTCCTGGCTTTAATGAACTGCTCGTGCAGCTTCTCCAGCAACAACTCCTTGCGGCTCTTTTGAAGCGGGCCGCTCTCGCTTTTCCTGCTGCTGTTGTGAGTGCTGGTGCTTCCTATGGAAACCACAGAGGTGGTGACCTTTGCAGGGAGGCGACACGGCTTGGTGTCAGTGCTATGGGTGGCCTCACAAACACAATACCTCTCTTGGAGCGCCTGGAGTGGGAGGAGCGCCGAGAGAGGTGAGAGCCGGAGGTGGAACTTGGGCGGCGCTGGTGGGTCTCCGGGTCTGGGAAGTGCACATGGACAGACTCCTGAGAGGCTGCCAGGTTGATGGATTTGAGCGAGTGGGTGGAGCCCTTCTTCTCCTGAGCCGCTGGGATGTTCTGCTCCTGATCCTCGGTGTCATCCCTATGTAGACTGTCCTTCTGGGGGGTGCTGGGTTCACCATCATCCCATAGTCCATGGCACTGGGCAGACAGGTGGGAGCACAAGTATTTCACCCGGAAACTCCACTCAAGTCGTTCAAATTACCCAGTTCCAATTACACTGTAACAGGAACCTATTAGCCATAAGCTGTTCCAGTGGCAGTGCTTATGCAGGCTCATGCGGAGTTTTATGGCAGAGATCATTTTGAAAACAATTAGCGAACCAGTTTGCTTCCCAAATTTTTGTTCCGCTAACTGTAAGTCTAACATTTGCGCAGGTAAAGTAAATAAAATTTAATAGTCAAAAACCATTTGGGAATCTTAAAATTATACATATTTCTTCCAGCATGTTGTGTGTCTGCACCAGTCTGTCTGCAAAAAGCGGTGAGAAGATAGACGGAGTAAGAATTATCGCTGAATATCACTTTGCACTAAATTCCAGGGCAAATGAAGATAACTTTAAAGGGCTGAGCCTGACTAAAGGGAACAAAACAAAACAAATAAGTGAAAGTCATGAAGCAGGACATGTAGCATGAAGACAGTCACCTTCAGGATGGATCTGTGGAAGAAGAGGGCAAGCAGCTGCACCAGGTCGTAGTGAACGTAACCATCCTTCTTTTCCGTGCCAATGATGTTGGGAGGGTGGTACGGCTTGCTCCTGTGCACCTCCATTTGCTGGTTGAATGGGAAGAACCCAAACTGGAAGAAGTATTTTATGACAATGCCAACCTTTAAAACAAAACAAAAAAAAAGAATAAACAACTTTGCTGTCAATTCATCTTCGGGTTCTCCAAGTGTACAGAGGGAACCGCACACTCAGGACAACTAAGAACTAAGGGGAAGAAGACAGGGGAAAAGGCGGAATGGTCAGCAATGCCTGCTGACCAAATGTAGAAAGGTCACAGAGGGCGGGGTCAAACAGTACTGACCCTGACAAATATATCTTTGGGTTCCCATGGCCTTTTGTTATTGGTAAATACCATCTTTGTGTTCCCATGGCCATTTGCTATTGGTAAATACCATCTTTGTGTTCCCATGGCCATTTGCTATTGGTAAATATCATCTTTGGGTTCCCATGGCTTTTTGCTATTAGTAAATAATATATCCTAGGGTTCCCTTCCCATAACTAAGTTGTGCAAAACTGCCACTACACGAGGCCCCAAACAAACCCGCAGTAGACAAATGACATGGAGCTCTGGATGGATCTCCAGGCCTGACGGCTGAAGCATAAGCAGTGTAGCGTACCTCTGTGTAGACTATGGCCGTCATCCAGAAGCGCTTACTGGGCCGCGGCACAGACAGCATGGCCCACAGGAAGATCAGGACGGGCAGCACCAGGGTGGCCACAGAGGCTGAGACCATGTGGTTGAGAATGATGACCAAGTAGCAGACCATCTCCGAGTGTGCTACAAGCATGATGTAGAGGGCATAGCACAGCTGCAGCAGCTGAGGCTGCCCCTGGTAAAAGTGCTCAGACTCTTCCAGCTCCTCGTCATGGAACATCCTGCAGGACAGAAGCCATGAATGGGTAGGGCTCTCAACTGCAGGGCTGGCTCAAGCTTAGCCTCACAATGAATGAGATACAGGGAGGGGTCTCACTTGTGCAGAAGGAGCTCGCTGGCTGTCAGCTCATGGCTCAGTGAGGGCAGAGCGATGTCATCCAGACAGTCTGACCTGCTGTCGTCGGGAGTCATGGCCATGAGCCGCTTCTCGCCATCCTCGTCTAAGCTGACAGAGATGCGGTCGAAGCTCACAGCCTTGCTGTAAGAAGGTGGCACTTCTGCATCAGTGGGGGCATCAGTGTCTGGGGTACATGGCTCAGCCCCTCCCTCCTTGGCATCGTCGCTGCTGTTATCCTGCGGGAGTTCCGCTGTCTCTCCTGGCTCTGGCCCTTGGTGATCCTCCTCCACCTCTCTGGACCACCACAGACCTTGTGCCTCCTCAGTGCCTTGCTCTGCAGGCCCCCAAGGTGTCTCCTCTTCCACTGCCACAGGTTCCTGCTCATCCTCAACCTCCTCGATGGTGTCGGTGGTGCCCTGGCGGGAGGACAGTATGATACACTGCGTGGTCTCACTGCAAGAGAGGAATGGCACACAGCATACAATTAGTCACCTGTGCACGTCTTCCTCCATTACGGCACTTCTATCAAGTACAGAATTCTACACAGAAGTTCCCTAAGCTATTGATCAGGGCATTCAACATGATGGAAATGTCTTGACAGTCTACCACAGACTGAATGCCTGCCCCCAATACAGAGGCGATTCAAGGAGATTTATAAAGTGCGGAGCACAAGAGCAACCATCATTCATACAGAGGGACGGGGCCAACCTTATCATTAACCAATGACATGTTTTGAACTGATGAGTGGCAGGGGAGGAGGCACTCTGGGGACCAATCAGCTTACAACTGAAGTCAGTATCCCTGCAGCCACGCCCTTGCCCCTGCCCCAGCATGGAGGCCAACTACAGATAGGAGGAGACTCAGGCACCTGGATAGCATGCTACTGCCGCTGTCCGCAGAGGAGTTGGAGATATCCAGGCAGTACATCTTGCGCAGCTTGGGTCGGGCACGCTCGCTGGTTTTGGGGATGCTCTCAGATGGTCCATCCAGGTCGTCCAGCGTGGACTGGCGGGAAAACAGCATGGTGGCCTCAGTGTAGGCGCTGGAATAACATGGTGAAGGGGAAGGCGTGACAGACATGAGCGGCATGAAAGCCAAGAGGGAATCGGGCATCAGAAAGAGCAACATAATCTGCCTAACTAACTCCATTACTAAGGATCTTTACGGGCAGTCGACACGGTGCATATTGTCCTTAGGCATCTCCTTCTATCTTTAGATGTTCACCAAAGTAGAGCCTGATCTGTTGCTTTACCTGGAAATGCTTTCACGTGACACCATGGAATCCTCACTCTCTAGCTGGCCATGCTTGTTCCTGCCCCGCTGGGAGTCTTCCTCGTCGATCCTGTCCAGTGATGATTCCCTGGACTGGTTCCTGCGCATCTTCCTCTGGTAGTAGATGTGGATGCTCTCCCGGGATGGCACATTGCCCTATGTGACACAGTGGGTGTCCTTCATACAGTGCCTGGGCAGCATCAAACTAGGTACGCATCCAAGGTAACCCAATTGTCACCATGTTAACACATGGGATTGAGGGAGGGGTATATTGAAGTTAGGGGTACAACTAAAAAGAAACATGTCAGGAAGCAGCAGACCTACCTTCTTGACCTCTCGGGTGAGCATGCACCGTTCCATGCGCAGAACGGTTGAGATATCAATATACTCTTGGCAGATGGAGTTCAGCCAGGCTGTGAAGCTGTTTAGTGTAGTCAGGAAGAGGACCCAAGTGAACTTGATGATGTTGAAGATCCGCTTGATGATGTTGTCTGTGAAGGTATGACGAGACAGATACCTGCATTTCCTGCACATTCGCATTGGATGACGGGCCACAACATTCCTGGTTAAACAGATTCACTATATTGCCTGCTGTGTACATTTCATACCGACCTGGACCATCAGACTTATTCCCGCCTTCGTCATTGTCATCGTCCTCCAGTTCACCCATTTCTATCGCCACGTGCCCTGCAAGACGACGTATGCTTTGCCGTGTGTGTTTATCTCACGGGAATAAACAAAATACCGGGTACCTAATGCTGCCATCCCACACGCCAGCAACGTGAAGTCAGGCAGCCCATTCAAAGAAGGACAACACATCTCGCCATCAGCTGCAAAGAAATCCATACCCTCCTTCTGCTCCTTCTTTGCCTTTCCCCGGCCAGTATACCTCCTCCAGAACTTGTGCTTGCCTTTGCTACGCTCCTTTAAGGCAGTTTTAGAGTTGGTGACCCAGGCATGGTAGAGAAACTGAAGAGAGGAGACAAACTTCAGGGCCGGAACTGGGCAACATTCAAGGGCAACTTGATGCTAAGAGCTCATAGGTAAAAGGCACCGCAAGTCACCCCCTGAACCTTGAAAGTACAACAAGCATAGCAAAGGTGCAAACACCACAGGAATGCGTGGGGATTTCTCTAATGAAATCCCAAATGAGGAAAACTCTCTGGGCGTGACTTTTGTGTGTGGCTCTAAGAGACAAGCAGTATTTCATTTGTGGACAGAGGCACCATCAAAGCCTTTTTAAATGGAGTAAACCACACGCAAAAATTCAGTCATGATCAGAAATCAAATATATGATCAATGATCTGCCCAAGAAAAGGCTCCACAGCATGCGAAATACTGACAACAAGGCCAGGAAAACACAACAAGGCAGGTCAAACAGGACAAGAAAAATAAACCATCTACGTCGCCACAGGAAAAAAAACTCACTGTATTTCCATTCTGGTTCTAAACTATAGGGAAGATTTAGAAATTCAAGTCTGAACAGAAAGGGCTATTGTCAGTGTAAATAAGAATCTGTTAGTAATGCTTTGCCTGATAAAATAAAGGTTAATGAAAGTAATGAGGAATGACAGAATGGAAATGCAGTTTGGGGGAAACGACACACAGATCAAAACTGTAAAAGTACACCTGACGTAATACCTTAGCTGCCCTGATCACATACTGCAGTATAGTTTTGGGCAGCTTAAGTATTGACCGTGGCAAAGCCAACAAGGCAGAGGCAAATTTTCGGATTGCTCTCTACAAAGAAGAGCACAGGAAGCGTGTTAGCAGGAGAGTTACGCGTTCCAGACTAAGCCTTTAGTGGAAGAACACCAAAGAGAAGAATTAGTGCATTCTAAAAATAAACACACAGGAACTTTAATCAAAACTGCAAAACTGAATTCTATTTTATCTATTACGCACAAGTACATAATTTACTATCTTGAAGCTGTGGAAATTAATCACAAAAATCTGTGATGACATCATAAACGTCCAGAGTTCGGGTGGTTATCGACGGACATTAGCTGTTATGCTATTGAGCTCACCTGAAAAGCTGATCTCTTGGGGGGCTCTTCGTCTTTTTTTTCATCGTCCTCTTCCTCATCCTCCTCACTGTCAGTCTCAAATAAGTAATAATCTCCACTTCTAACCACTGGGGGGTAAAGTATCACACACTCGGTTAATACAGCGTCAGCACAGGCTGCCACCAGGTGAACGCAGGACTGAGAAGCTTTACTGTGATGGCGAAACCACCCAAAAGCATTGAACACTAACTAAGTGGAAAGGAAAATATTCATTTCATGGTGGAGCTCCTGCCTATTCAGACCTTTATTAATGTTAAATATCACTTTTGAAGTTGTTGATCGAGATTATAATTTTAACTTAATTTATCATTATCATACTTGTAAAAGAAAATATAATAATGAAAAGATCAAAAGCCGAGCAAAAGTGATGTGAGGCTCCGTTACCTATTGTGAACAAGTCCCACGGTTTTATAGGAAAAGCTTTTTACTGTAATTAAATCACGCAATTAAACCATAACTCTTGTAGGAAAAATGTGCGCTGATGGAGAGCGAGCATGTCACAAGACGACGCGAGCGGGGCTGATCGTGAAGCCTGTGTCTGACGGCTTCAGCACAGCAAGTCCAATTAAGTGGTACCGAGAACGACACAAGGACACCTCAGGAGAGGGCCAGAGACACAAGACTGCCTTGTACCCTTGAACAGAAAAGCGTAGTGGGATGACAGGAATGGCTGAGATGACGTAACTGATGGGGAGAACAGAAAAAAACATGAAAAACGTTGACAGTGTGAAAATGGCAGGCGATGATCTGGAGAGCACTGCACCAGAGAGCCACCAAGAGTAATGGAGAAACTTTAGAGCTGATCCCCGAGGAATGTCTACAGGCGCTGTCCACTCCAGAGCTGAGCGCGGCTCGGAGGGTCTACAGGCGCCGTCCAACCAGAGCTGAGTGCAGCTCTGAGGGTCTACAGGCGCCGTCCAACCAGAGCTGAGTGCAGCTCTGAGGGTCTACAGGCGCCGTCCACTCCAGAGCTGAGCACGGCTCAAAGGGTCTACAGGCGTCATCCAACCAGAGCTGTACGCAGCTCGGAGGGTCTACAGGCGCCGTCCAACCAGAGCTGTGCGTGGCTCGGAGGGTCTACAGGCGCCGTCCAACCAGAGCGGTGCGCGGCTCGGAGGGTCTACAGGCGCCGTCCACTCCAGAGCTGAGCGCAGCTCGGAGGGTCTACAGGCGCCGTCCAACCAGAACTGAGTGTGGCTCGGAGGGTCTACAGGCGCCGTCCACTCCAGAGCTGAGCGCGGCTCGAAGGGTCTACAGGCGTCGTCCAACCAGAGCTGTACGCGGCTCGGAGGGTCTACAGGCGCCGTCCAACCAGAGCTGAGCGCAGCTCGGAGGGGTCCTACCTTCCCAGCTTCAATTTCTCCCATGGCTCTTGAGGTGCGTATATTTGGCGTGTGATTGGCTCGCCCTGTGCTCCACTCTGTGAGGCCGTCACAGAGCGGGCTATGGGCCGAGGGCGGCCAGCACTGGGTGTCTGACAGAGCAAGCGTGCAGATGGGACTCTCGCCTTGTCTAATGAAGTGATTCTCAGCAAGGGGCTCCCAGGACCAAACATCACACAGATCAAACTCAATAGATGGCAGCTGAAGTCCATTCAGACATTATTTCTTTTTTTTCCACTTAGGAACATAGACACTATTTAAGGTTGCGATTTATTCCCTGTATCTGTGCAAATTCAGCAGAGGGACGCTTTGAGAAGCAATTATCTCCCTGGCAGCATGGCCCTCCCCAGCCAGCGCTAATGTAGAATTATACCCTTTCCCACAGGTAAGCTGGTCCTCATGCACCAAAATGTCAGCCTCAGGAAAACATCCCAACATGCTAAGCAGATTCGAAACTCTCTCTAAAATGATCGCTTCCCTCAATTCTTTCATTGTCCTCAATCTCCTCAAGATTTGCCATAAGTATATTTTAGCAGAAACCTTAAATAGAGGTATAAAAGGAATAAAGTTTGAATGAAATCCTTTATTTGTTTTTAGATGTTTGGTCCTGGTATTTGAGGAGCCCAGGACGTATGGAAACTCTTGGAGTTCTGGTCAGGGATACAAGGTTCAGTGAAGGACAGGCGGAACCTACTGGAAGCGTGGTCAACCCACGGCCGCCACCACGCCTTTTTTTTGGCCTTGGCTGTTTCTTTGTCTGGTTCTCCTAAAATAAAACGTTTCAAATATTAATGCTGAAACTGCTCCCTTAATATTTCTAATATTCAGAAGTGTAAAAAATGTATGTCTACATAACAACAGTGAAAATGGTACAGAAAGGCAAAGAATTTCATACATTTTTCTTGCACAACAGCAGAAACAAATGTTTTCATTTATTACAACTTTTGCTGATATACTTAATATGTAAATGATATGAAAATCAGCTAAAAGCGAAAACAATAGTGACCTGGATGCCCACAAAAGCAGGTGACCTGCAGGCCCAGGCCAAAGGACAGCCCTCTGTGGACACCCCACAGCAGCACTCATGCTGCTTTATTTCCATGTATTCTAAATCTCCGTAATTAATTACTACAGCACAAAAACTAACTACCTCCCCAACCAAAAACTCAGCTCACTGAAGGCCTGGTAAACTACAGATAAGCAAATAAAAGTGAATTTATTTCATTAAGTACACTGCCGCACAGTGACTGTTCGATGCTTCACCGGTGGCTTCCTACGCTGACAGCCCACGCGCGGAACACGGGTGCTCTTCCCGCCACCTACCTTCCTCGTCCTCCTCCTGCTCGATCAGCCTCTGCCCCTCGCCTGACTCCTGGGCTATGCTCAGCATCGTCTCCTTGCCCTTCTTAAACTTCTGCTGTCGGGTCTTGATGCGGTCCATTCTGCATTGAGAGAGAGGCATGGGATCACCACACACACATTCGGCTGCTGGGCCACCCCATACAGTAACAGATTCACACGGTATCTAGATATTTCTTTCTGTGTGGGTCTCACTGTCTCTTGAGCTGGTCCATGGACTTGTTCTCCTCCTCAAGTCTGGCCCTCACTGCTTTCACAATGATGGCCTGGAACAGCTCCGCCCCTCTGAAACAAGGACCGATTATGTTATGTATCGCAGCACACCCACGTAAAGCGCCTTGGGGCAACTCTGTTGTGAAAGGCGCTATATAAAAATAAATTGATAGAGCTGTCACTTGCTGCCCTGAGTCGTCACTTGTGTGCCACTTGGATGGTTCATCCTGTACGCCCGGCCGTGACAGCGAGGCCAAGTCACTCACCTGCAGGCCAAGATCTGCGAGGAGCGGATGTCGGCCACAACGTGTAGAAAGTAGTAGCTCATAAAGACGCGTCTCTGCAGGAGCAGGAAGGCAAAGCAGATGCTGTCCCAGATGATTCCGGCCTCGTCGCTGGGCAACTCACAGCTTGGCTCCGGCTCAGCTGCAGACCAGGGAGCAAATGACTTGTGGTTATGGTGGGCGGCCAGGTCTGAGCAAAAAGAGCTCGCCAGAAGTTCTGGATATTGGAGCCGTTACTCAGCGTCACTCACGGCGTGAGTATCCCTTAATGGTGCAGGCCAGGCTGAACAGCTGGATAAGCCAGCATCTGTTCTTCACCAGGAAGTTAATGTAGCCACAGGCAGCTATCTGGGAGATAAAAAGCAGCTTAAATACACATTTTAAGAACTATTTTCAGACCAGAATAACCCTCACGCATCTGCAGAGAAGAGGCATACAGAGGGCAGAGTGAGCATCATAGCCGTCCATTCAGCAGGGTCAGTGCTGACCACTTACTGACAGGATGTTCTTCATGGTGATCACAAACACGTTGTAGGCGATCAGAAAATCCCAGTAGTGCAGGATCTCCTTAATGGGCTTGAGAAGCAGGTCCCCTCCAAAGAGCAGAAAGTAGAAACAGGCCACCAGGTACCCCATGCAGAAGATGCTGATGCGAGTGGTACCCGTAATAAAGATGATGGTGAGCACAAACCAGAAGAGGTAGCTGAACATGATGACCTTCAGCATGTCCAGGTAAGACCTGCAGATTTAGAAAAAACACTAATTGTACAGTTTTCTGTGATTAATTGCATCTAATTTTTTAACTCATAATCATAAATATTTACACACTGAATTCCCACATTAACAGGAAGGGGAGTATATGGGACACAGCCTCAAATTCATTAGTGTAACGCATTCATTTTCCTTTCCTTTATATTTTATTCATACCACCCACAACATGCTTATATTTCATAAAAACATTTGTCTTTTGGTTTCACAGAACGAAAAATGGTGGGATGAATTCGAAGATGGCAAGTTTCACTGGCGATATTAGACAAAAAAAATTTGGTTATTGATTGAAATGATGGAGAAATATGGAGATGCAAACAAAAAATGTATTCATTAAATGTCACTGAAGTACAAAAATACATTGGAAACCGCTTATAGTAATCACGTCTGTCTGGGTGAAATTGATCACTATAAGCAGATGATCATTTTAAATAATTTTTTTCCCTTATGTCTCAGGCAGATTACAATCGAATTGACATTTGTATATTTATTACATGAATATAAAGTAACAGAATGGGCAGCGTCACTATTTACTTGATGTTATTAATTTCAAAATAGAGTACGGCTGTTTCACATGTTTTTCAAATTACAGTACTGAAGAAATTAAATTGCTGAACTGTGTATAATTTAAATACACAGCACACTTTCACAATGTTATGTGGTATCAAAGTGTTTATTGTAGTGTTTATTCCTGATACATAATGGATAAAATGTTTCTTGTTCCTTTGTCTTTCCTGACTCCAGCCTGTACATCTGGCAATTCTCTTTCTACACAGAACTCTAAACTGCATTGAGAAGTCCTTAGCATAATCTTACTGGGATGTGATACAAGGAAAATTGCAGATTTTTTCTCATTCTGTCAGATCCCCTTTCTTTGGTATTAAATATAACCCACCTCTCCCACTCTGTAGGCTATTGAGCTGTTTTCCAAATTTGCTGACATAATTTGGCCAACACTTTAATTGATTTTTCTTCAGTTACCTGTAATTCCATCTCTCTTGATGTACATGCTTTTCAGCAGTTATCTATCTCCGGGCTAATATGACGACCCCCCCCCCGCCCCATCACTAAAGGTTCTTCTACGTAACAAACCTCATTAAATGTGTTTCGGTTGTTGATGTCTTTGCTGTAGAGCCCTTCTTTGAATTCCATATTTACTTATCTTTGTTCCATCAGTAATTTGCACATTTAATGTCCTTCAGCAGGTGGGTAGAGTCCTTCACTCAAGCACAGAGTATCTTTAGTCTGTTCCACAATCTCCTCCAGGCCAGCTCTTAGCTGTCGGAATTCCATTATATATAAGACATATTGTATTTGTGGATACAGGATATTGGATAATAAATGTGTTTACTTTGCAGACTTTTTATTGCTTTATTGCAATAGTTAATAATAATAATAATAATAATAATAATAATAATAATTATAATAATAATGATAATAATAATAATGATTGTCATGCCCGGCTCGTACGATCCTCGTGTGTGCCACGCCCCCCTGATTATCCCCGTGTGCTTCCCTGATTGTACCCAGCTGTACCCTGTTGTCTAGTCTATTTCAGTCCATGTCTTACCTCAGTTCGTTGTCCGTCATTGGTGTTTGTTAGCGTCAGTGGATGTTCCCAGCTCTCTGTTTCCCGGTCTTTAATAAATCCCCTGTTTCCCCCGTATCCGCCTGCTTCCTGTCCGTCTGCCTGCCCGTGCACCTTACCCGTAACCAGCGAACGTGACAAATGATAATAATGATGATGATAATAATAATTATCAAAAAAACATCGTGGATAAAATAGAAAACAGGTCTAAGACGGCCCTGTGCACGGATACCGTGGTGCTCTCTCACACTCATTTTGTTTTTGTTTACTGGTCATGTCTGGAACGATCGTGCTACAATCAGATTCTCCTGAGAATAACTGCTAAACATCAACAAATCCATTTCTGACACTTTGATGCTGTGCTTCTTCAATTCAGATGGATTTACGGACATTGTGCTTTGGGGAGCAGCACTTCTTGCCAGGAGAATTAAGCTATGCCCTCCTCCACCTGCAAATGGATTACCAACTTCCTGACAGACAAGAAGTACTAAGTGAAACTGGGAAACTTGTGTCTGGCACACACACCATCAGCACTGGGGCTCACCAAGGATGTGGTGGGGCTAGGCCCTTTCTGGGCTTACCACGTATGGCTGGGGATAGGCCCTTTCTGGGCGTACCGCGTGTGGCTGGGGATAGGCCCTTTCTGGGCATACCGCGTGTGGCTGGGGATAGGCCCTTTCTGGGCTTACCACGTGTGGCTGGGGATAGGCCCTTTCTGGGCGTACCGCGTGTGGCTGGGGATAGGCCCTTTCTGGGCGTACCCTTTGTGGTGGGGATAGGCCCTTTCTGGGCGTACCCTTTGTGGTGGGGATAGGCCCTTTCTGGGCGTACCCCGTATGGCTAGGCATAGGCCCTTTCTGGGCGTACCCTGTGTGGCTGGGGATAGGCCCTTTCTGGGCATACCCTTTGTGGTGGGGATAGGCCCTTTCTGGGCGAACCCCGTGTGGCTGGGGATAGGCCCACTCAGGGCGTACCCCGTGTGGCTGGGGATAGGCCCTTTCTGGGAGTACCCTTTGTGGTGGGGATAGGCCCTTTCTGGGCATACCCCGTATGGTTGGGGATAGGCCCTTTCTGGGTGTACCTCGTGTGGCTGGGGATAGGCCCACTCTGGGTGTACCCCGCATGGCTGGGGATAGGCCAACTCTGGGAGTACCCTTTGTGGTGGGGATAGGCCCTTTCTGGGCATACCCCGTATGGCTGGGGATAGGCCCTTTCTGGGCGTACCTCGTGTGGCTGGGGATAGGCCCTTTCTGGGCATACCCCGTATGGCTGGGGATAGGTCCTTTCTGGGCATACCCCGTATGGCTGGGGATAGGCCCTTTCTGGGTGTACCTCGTGGGGCTGGGGATAGGCCCTTTCTGGGAGTACCCTTTGTGGTGGGGATAGGCCCACTCTTGGCGTACCCCGTATGGCTGGGGATAGGCCCTTTCTGGGAGTACCCTTTGTGGTGGGGATAGGCCCACTCTGGGCGTACCCCGTATGGCTGGGGATAGGCCCTTTCTGGGAGTACCCTTTGTGGTGGGGATAGGCCCACTCTGGGCGTACCCCATATGGCTGGGGATAGGCCCTTTCTGGGCGCACCCCGTGTGGCTGGGGATAGGCCCTTTCTGGGCGTACCCTTTGTGGTGGGAATAGGCCCATGCTTACTGCAATACTGATCTAGATAAGCAGATCTGGAAAGTGGATGAATTAATGGATGAAATGGCCAATAAAATAATTGCCACAAGATGAATATTACGTATTATACACATTATATATGTGTATGTCATGCTTATATGTGTATCGGATGTCTAAGCTCCAACTATATACTAATATTGAAAGTTTAAAGGAAAGTACACCGTTTATAAATATCCTCTGGGTGCTTAGTGCATTGGCATCTTTCCATGATCTCACCTGACTGAATCCCACTCAGCATTACACAACTCCACATATCAGTCTTCATTAGGAAAATGTGCCCATAACCTAGGAATCTCATGGGAATGTGGGAAGAATATGTGCAGTGGTTTGTAAGGCCTTCTGGGATGGGCAGTGGATCATTTACGACGAAAGAGCACTCCCCTCTTTAACCTCCGAAATGCCGCCCCATGTTATAAAGAGCCATTATTTCAGCCGGCCTTTTAAGCACCATGCAGGTCGTGTAGCATA
Organism: Isichthys henryi; assembly: GCA_026776945.1. Classification (NCBI taxonomy): domain Eukaryota; kingdom Metazoa; phylum Chordata; class Actinopteri; order Osteoglossiformes; family Mormyridae; genus Isichthys; species Isichthys henryi. The sequence continues at coordinate 293,190 of JAODJX010000094.1, forward strand.
ACAGTGTGCTGTCATGTCAGGCTACTCTGATGAAAAGCTGTGTGTCACACTGAGGCCTTATGCTGATGGGTCAGAGTGGATGCCTGTCGCTCTTCTTTAAGCCGTAACATATTAGGAAAAATCCTTTTCTATACTTAAAAGCTACTTATTGAATTATGTGAATGAAAATTGCGTCTGTGCAGAAAAATGTGGGCGTGAGATGGACAGAGTGGTTGTGAAGTATAGATTTCCTCCCTCCTGATGGTAATCTGATCTGAGGCACAGAAGGATGGATTAAGAGGGAACGAGCAGAGAAGGTTCCTGTGATGCTTTCCCAACTTGCTGGGTGATGGACAGTCAGATAATAAAAGACGTATCCACTTCACACACCAAAACAGTGGGATGTGTACATAATCAATTAGGCTGGGCAGACTCGGCCTGGGCCCTCGAGTTCGGTGAGCACCGTGGAAACCGGAGGAGATCAAAACCTCCGGTTAAAACAAAGTGCTTAAGAGAGCACTTAGAGACAGAGACCTCCAGGACAGATAGACTGCTGTGGAGACCAGCATAGAGAAATCACATCACTACTTCCTGGAAAACATCGAGGGCACCACAAACAGCCTAAAGATCATTTACAAGCATCAGGGCACGGTTTCCATCCACTGCAATGTCATAACAGATAATCAGATACCGCGCCGAACAGCCCAATACAAGGTAGGCGGAAAAGCCACTCCAGATCATTCAGGAAATTCGGAAATTGGTATTATACTGTATTGTATCAGATAATATTAGATAGCTGTTAATTTTGTCTGTAGCTGATAATGAATGCTTCCTGCTGTGTTTGATTCAACACAATATAATTACACACTGTATTACTGCAATATATTCAGTCCATTTTAGTGAAGGTAACCCATGATTGGCCCATTGGCCACTGTGACTATGCACACCCTCCAGGATACCGTGACCATGCATGCCCCCCAGTGGGCACCGTGACCACAAATGACCCTCAGTAGACACCATGACTATGCACACCTCCCACTGGCCACTGTGACCACACACGCCCCCCAGTGGACACCGTGACCACACACGGAGGATAGAAAGGGAGTGTACCTGCAGTAGATGAAATCAGGGACAGGGTTGTGCAAGCTGAAGGTAGCAGCATCCAGATCCCTACAGATCTCCACATTATCTCCGGCCATGAGGCGCACAGCGGCCTGGTTCTCCTCCTCAAAGATCTGCCTTTGCAGGGAGGCACACAGCAGCAGCATGAAATCGTCTGTGTGGGAGAGAGAGAGTGTGCATGGGCCTGCTGGTACGCTGCACAGACTCAGAGCAACCCAAAGTTTCACCCGGGGTGGGGCGGGGGAGTGTACTCACAAAGGAGAAACATGGGGTTGGGTTTGGTGTAGAAATCTGGCAGGTAGAGCCACTTGATGATGTTGGAGTTTGTACTTGAATTGGGAAACCTCCATGGGTAGTCTGAGGGGCACAGAAGACACTAGATCTGCGGAGCTGCAGTCATCTGCTGAAGATCCCCAGTGTTTCCCAGGCTGTCAGGCTGCTGAAGCAGCCACTGCAACAGGGCTCACCTTTACAGGCCGCTGGTGGGATCCCCACGCAAATAAAGTACTGCAGCGTCAGCATGCAGGCCAGGAAGCAGCAGTACTTGGGCCAGATCTCCGCGATGGCTTTCCTCCGGCGTCGGTACATGACTGTGATCAAAGCGAAGGCATGGAGCATGGCATAGAAGTCCATCCGCTGCCCCACCACATTGACGGCCAGCAGGAAGCAGGTCTGCAACAGACAAGGAGGCAGAGAGAGGGATGTGCAGAGAAAATACGCAGTCAGAGACTCACAAGATCTACCCCATCTTCAACGGAGAAATCAGCAACATCTGGCTTATTAAACGTAGGTAAACAGCTATGAATACAGTGTTCCGAGGGGTACGGTACCTCCAGGCCAAACTTGTAAAAGAAATAGTTGATGAAGTACTTTGCACAGTTGATAATGCCATCATCGAGATGTTGCCGCGTTATGTCATGGAAGATAATCCGAGCGACAGGTGCGGGGAGGTTATTCCTCGACCGGTGGTATTGCTGGTGGCGATATATGGTTACTTCGAAAGCCAGGATGGCCAGCATCAAAAAGTTGTCCTGACGAGAGACCAAAGAACCAAGGTAGCTGAGAAGATGCCTTGCAGACACATGAATAAGCTGTATATACAAACCTCGACAGCCATATAATGTCAATGTAAGCGTCACATTACAGCCACGAGTCCAAGTAATGATCAGGTGACTTTCCATGAGGTTTGGATGCCTTCATGCAGTGAGCTGCAGTGCTAGCACTTCACACTGCATGTTAAAAACACGAGCTGCCTCTTCCTCACCCTCAGGCTAGCCAGTAGGTCCGTATGCTGCTGCAGGCCCACCCAGTTGGAGGGGTCTATAGATTTGTTGTACAGCAGGGAACCATCTAGATACTCCTTATCGGAGTAGTTCTCCGGCTGTTAGGACACAGCGAATATGTAAGTTAATGCCACACATAAACACCAGCACAGAGACACTATAGGGCAGATCACTGGATTCCCGTCGCTGTGGAGCATCCTGCGCACACCTTTGAGCAATTTATGGAATGTTTGTTGGGTTCGACGAAGGTCAGCTGGTACAGCATTTTGCAGGCAATGATGACGCAGGCCCAGACGGTACACACGCTGGAGGCTAAAGGTCGGAACTGGCTGTACGGAAGCGCAAAGGCCCAAGATGCCAAGAAAACGTAGTTAAACAGGGTCACCTGCAACACAAGGAGGACATCCTCGCCCACTGAGCCAGAACCACAACTGCAATAGCACACCATATCTCCTATCAGGAGAAACGTCCAAATGCACACAGCAGAGTACCACACAGCAAGGCACTCTGATTTCTACAGGGTGTCCTTACAGCTCGGGGGGCGGGGCACCCCTACCTCCTTGATACAGAACAAAATAATGTAGGATGTGATTATCTTGATGATGTGCATCTCCAGCAGCCACCAAATGAAGAGCTGCAGCTTGTGGAAGCCCTCCAGGAACTTGAGGAAGAGCACAGTCAGCCGGTCCACGACCAGGTGCCACTTGTTCTTTACAGGATCTGTATTGAACAGGGAAGTATTTGTTCAGTGATTGGGATAATGGCTGCACCCTATGAGGCTTGGGAATTAGGAAAAATCATTATGTCTTTGTGGAGGCCAATGTGCACAAAGCTCACACCCATGGGCCTCCTGACCAAAATCTGAAGGCGTGGTCCTGCTGTGGGCTGTGTCTACCTGTGCTCTGCTGTGGGCTGTGCCTACCTGTGCTCTGCTGTGGGCTGTGCCTACCTGTGCTCTGCTCCGAGGGCGGTTCCTCTGTGCCTTCACTGCAGTGCCGGCTCTCCTCCTCTTTGAGCTGCTTCTCCTTCAGCTTCTCCATGATCCCCTCTGAGAGTGAGTTCCCCTCTGGCTCCCTCGCCTCCGTGCCGAAGGAGGGGCTGATCATTGAAATATCAGCTAAGCTGCCCTCTGGATGAGCCAATCTGAGAATAGGTAGGAGTTTCATCAGCCCCATCATTTCCTACAATCACATTTACTGTGACAGCCATTCATTTTCTGCTGCTAACAACAGTGGGCTGCGATCAGGGAACTCCTTATACATCTCACATTACTTTCACTTCCATGAAAAGAATGTACTTGCATTCCAAATACTAAGGTTTGCAGTAGAATGGGACAAATAGCCAGCATACACTTAAACTTGACATCTCTTCCAACAATGGAAGAAAATGGGTCAGAGTTTAAGGTCAGGAAGCATGAAATGGCACGAAAGCTGCCATTTCATGTCTTCGTTAAGACTTACTCATTCTGTTGGGTAGGGATTTTTTGCTTGATGCTGTATAAACAGTAGATTACAGAAAGAAGAGATCAGAGGGAGAATATTCTGAGAGACAGGAATCAGTTCCATAGTGTGAGTATTAAGTGAGTACTCTGGTATTTACTGCAGGGGACTTGGAAAGAAGACATCTGCTTGGGGAAAGTCTACAAATATTTGTTTAAAGAAGATAAACAGGGAAATTAGCATATGTATGGCATGCTTGGAAATGACCAGGCTGGGGGAGAAAAGACCAGAGGGTGCAGAAATATGGAAAGGATTTAGCGTAGGAATGGGTTCTGGGGTGCAGATCTAGAACAGATTTCCAGGAGAAAGTGCAGGAGGGGCAAACACATGTGTGGTGGTTTCCTGCAGGGCAACGAGACCGCAGCCCAAACACAAAGAGCGTGATTATTTTAACGCGAAAAAGCTGCGACTGAGAGGAGCAGCAGGGTCTCAGGATTCTTCAATTGCCGTGAATGAAAAGCACAAGTTCAACGAGAAGAAAGATCCATTCAGATACCTTAAAGGTATCACTATCTACTCAAAAATACACATACGGTTAGTGGGGAGAGCGGGTGTAGGAAAAATTACTGATAAAGACATTCACTGGGGCACCAATAGGGAGCAGAAAGCAAGCAAATACCCACCTATTCACGATCAGATAGACACGGCCATTGACTTTGGCATGGCTACGTGGGAAGCAAAATGGAATCAGATGGCAGAGGAAATATGAGAGATTAAGGGAAGTTCGACAGAAGGCAAGGACAACATGGCAGAAAATGGCTAGAAAACAGGAAAGCAATGAATGGGACCCAATGCGGATGCTACAAAAGGACCATGTGATTCCCTGAAGGCCAGCAGAATTTATCAGCATTACAAGTATGCCGCATGTCTCCCTGTGATGATTTCATAAGGTATGCGCTTCTCCAGAGGGACTTTCTGCTTTCTTTCGCAGAAGAGGAGTCACAGTGCAGGCAAAATGTGTATGGTTCCTCAAGGAACATTATAGAGCAGTACTGTGGGAAACCAAGCAGTCGCTTCAGACACATCAGGGATAAGATGTAGGTTACGGCTTACAGACAGGAAAACAAGCACAGTACTCAAAACCAAAAGTGGACTGTGATTACCTTCCTATCACCGCTATGGTCATAACAAGGGCCATAACAAACTATATGAATAATGTCTGAATGAAACAAGTTTAATCATAACCAAGCTGTTAATGCAGTTTACAATTCAGTAGCTTCACTCTGTGCAGCTTGTCTGCAGGTGTCACCCTGCTCACGCATGGGAGCACACACAGCTCCATCCCTTAATTATAGGCAAATCATTGATTCTACACTACATTAAACTGCACTAAACAAAGGGGAAGGCAAACACAAGAGGAAAAGTGGGGACAAAGAACCCTGGGAAACAGCCACAAATACCAAAGACGTCCATTTGCCAAAAACCTGAGCAATATCACTCCAGCATGACTGACAGGAAACAACACTTTATCAGTGCCAAGCGCGAGCCGGTGTCATGTGGCAAGTGTGGGAGGCGGCCAGCCTTTCCGTAAGGCACTCACCTGTAAACGGTGCTCTCCTGCTTGGCCACCACAGCCTTCAGGTCAGTGAGCTGCAGGAAGCGATCGTGGAAGTAGTGCAGGTGCAGGATGCACACCAGGAGGAAGCAGGAGGGGATGAAGATCCGCGTGAAGAGTTCTCGCACGGAGAACCTCTCCAGGCCAAAGCCCTTCAGTCTGGGAGCAGGGGTAGCAGAGGGGATCGGAGGAGCAAAAGTTAATCAACCTGATCTCCTTCCACAGCACTTTCTCCTTTAGAATTTTAGGCTGACACAGGACAGTATTTTATACTCGCTTAAATCCTGTCATCAGCTGTTGGTGTGTGACTCACTTTTCCACTCCCATTCCAGTCATATTTGACCAAATTATGGAAGAGTTTTCAAACTGGTAGGTGTAGACCAGAATGAGAACTAGCATAGTGTAAACCACCACAGACATCCAGAAGTACTTCAGGATTCTTCTCCACCATTCATAGTGAACCTGGGAACAGACACAAAGGCCCCATTTTAAAACGCGTCTTGTGTGATCAGGTCAACAAGTGGACAGCACTAAATAAAAGTGTAAGCGACCATCAAGACTCATTGTGGTCCGATCACTCAAACCACTTCCTGAGGTGGTCTGGGAGGCATTTGATCACATATCTTTTGTAGTTTAAATGCTAATTCGTCCTATTGCATCCCCTACAAAACAGTGATGTAGGCAGAAATGAAATCTGAGCACAAGTGGTCAGCTGCCCACCTTGCAGACACGACAGATATGGGTATGAACAGAGACATGTCTCGGCTTTCCACTATTCCAATTGCAGAAGATGCATTTTAAAATTGTGCAATAAGGGCCAACATGTAAAACAATCACTAAACAAAATGCTTAAATCTGGTCATACCCTCTACTCTATGTGCACATTCAAGGCATTCTAGTGATGGCGGGTGTCATTGGCTGACGAGCGTACCTGGTATAGGGCAACACAGAAGAGAAGTAGCATCATGTAGATGATCTTATACAAGACAATGCGGCCCTCAAAGCTGACAAAGAAGAACATGCCCCCGCAGATGTAGATCCAGTACTTGACAAACATGTTCATGACCATGTTTCCGAGGACCTGCATGATCTCCTCGTTACCATCTCCTTCATCCTCCTCTATAAGAAATGGAACATTTTTCAAATTTCTGAAAGAAATTCTTAACGACAGGTGTCCAGTTACATGCTTCACTTCTGCCACATGAAGCTCAAACTAAGTCTGACACCAGCTATCTATGGCTGAAGCACTGAGAAGACAGAGCAAAGCCTGGGACAACTAAGCCACAGGTGCTGCAATGTCTCCTTAGCATAATCGAAATGGCAGTTTCTCCCAACCGCGGGATCCAGATGTCTGTCCGCAGCCACAGCCCCATGCACTGTCCTCCACTGAAGGTTGGCACTATGTTTCTCCGATGGCGGCTTCTACGGAGCCCTTTAGCTGCTCCTGGGGGAGGAGCCTGCCACAAATGAACTCAACCACCTTGACTTCTGCAATCCCAGCAACAATGCTCTATTTAGAACCTTAGCAGTGACAATAAAATAATAATAATCATAATACAGACGCTACTCTACTAACGAACGAGTTACATTCCACGGCCATTCATAACTTGAAATGTTTGTAAGTCGTTATTCAATATCATTTTAAGGGTATACGCAAGTACAAAGAACTAGGATGCTGGGAGCATGCACGCTATGATGCTGCGCGGCGAGAGTAGCGGGCAGAAGTCGTACTAGGTGGAATTGATGTGGCAGACAGAAAACTGGAGCCCAACGAACACAATTTGGATTTACAGTCCTCTTTGTTTCTACGTTGAAAGTTTGTAAGTAGAGGAGCGTCTGTAATAATAATAATAAATAATAATAAATAATAATAAATAATAATAATAAATGATTATTTTATTTATATAGCAGTTTTCAAAATCTCAAGAATGCTTACATTGAATAAGGTAAACAGATAAGAAGAAATGACAAAAAATTATGAATAGGGAAGGTTATACGTCTGAGCAAATAAGGATTTTAGCTTGATTTTGAAATCGGAGACCGAGATCAGCTGACATATAACAGTAGGGAAGGAGAGCTAAAGTCTGGGAGCTAAATGGGGAAATGCGCTGTCACCATAGCTGTGGAGTTTGGAATAGGGATGAGGAGGAGGATCTCAGACAGTAAGAGGGTTGATAGGGGAGAAGCAGTTCAGAAAGATATGATGGCCCTTGATTATTAAGAGCTTTGAATGTTAGAAGTAGCATTTTAAAGGGGATGCGTTCTTTTATAGGGAGCCAGTGCAGGCAGGTAGGGTAGAAGCAACTCAGTAAGGTATTAAGGGCCTTGATTATATAGAACATTGAATGTCAGGAGCAGCATTTTAAAAGGGGATGCATTCTTTTATAGGGTGCAGGCTCTGCAGAATGGGCATTTTGTGCTGGTAGGAGCTGTGGGTGAGAAGACTGGCGACAGAGTACTGTACTATCTGGAGTTTATGGAGAGGTTTAGAAGACCAGTGTGTAGTGAGTTGCAGTACTCAAGTCAGCTCGAAATAAAGGTATGAATGAGGGATTCAACAGCAGGTTTAGGAAAGTAGAGCCTAAGCTGGGTGACATTGCAAAGAAATGGAAGAAAGCTGAATTTACTGTAAAATATGTGTGTGCATCAAAAGAGAGAGTAAAAGGTAACACCAAGGTTGTGAACCAGAGGAGAAGGAGAGATGGTGGTGTGGTCCAAATGAAGGGTAATCGTCATCACTTTGTTGGATGTGGATGTTGACCCAATGGCAATTAATTAAAGTCTTATTTAAATTTTACTAAATTTTGGCTCATCCATAGATTGATTCCAGAAACACAATTCAATACAGTATGTGCATGCGGTAGGTTGTATATGGAGCTGGTACTTAGGTAGATCTGCGTGTCGTTAGCATAGAGGCTTTAGGTTAAAGTGGTGAATGATCTGGCCTAAGGGGATAATGTAAGTGATGAAGGAGCAGTGGCCTCAGAACAGAGCTCTGGGGGACGCCACATGTGACACACAACTGATGTGTCAGATTTATGGCCTGATAGGGTAATGAAATGTCTTCTGTCACTGAGATAACAAGCAAACTAGTCGAGCACTGCCTCACAATCTCCTACATTGTGGAGTCTTTGAATCAAAATCATCTGTGAGACTGTGCCAAAGGCTGCATTTAAATAAAGCATAAATAGGAGGTTCATGGCACCGGTGTCAGTTGCAATAATTAGATCGCTTAAAACTTTAACTAAAGCGGTTTATATGCTGGGGAATTGCTGGAAACCAGGATGAAGCTGGGAGTAGACTATAGGTTCCATTGTCTGTGAATAGAAAGGAAAATTTGAAATCGGGTGGTAGTTACCAAGGTTAGTCTGAAAACAGTAGGAATTTGGCTATGAGCTAGGGATAGATTGAAGAGGGTGATGAGTAGGGGATGGATGGATGGATGGATGGATAGATGGATGAATAAATGGATATTTTTATTGGCATTTACACAGGTACAGGTCAGTACAAGGACATCGGAATTCCTGTGAGTATCTCCCACAGTCATTTTTATAGGGAGAAGAGACTATTTAAAAAAATTTATAACATAAAAATAAATAAGAGCAGCAAACACACTAATTGTAGGACGGAGTAAGTACATACACAGATGCAGATACAGGATACAGAGTGCATGGCCTGGGTGGATGAGTGACTTATTTTGCAGAATAATAATAAGACAGGGGGCGGCATGGTGGTGCAGTGGTTAGCACTGTTGCCTCACACCTCTGGGACCCGGGTTCGAGTCTCCGCCTGGGTCACATGTGTGTGGAGTTTGCATGTTCTCCCCATGTCGTCGGGGGGTTTCCTCCAGGTACTCCGGTTTCCCCCCACAGTCCAAAAACATGCTGAGGCTAACTGGAGTTGCTAAATTGGCCGTAGGTGTGCATGTGTGACTGAATGGTGTGAGAGTGTGCCCTGCGATGGGCTGGCCCTCCATCCTGGGTTGTTCCCTGCCTCGTGCCCATTGCTTCTGGAATAGGCTCCGGACCATCCGTGACCCAGTAGGATAAGCGGTTTGGAAAATGGATGGAATAATGATACAGTATATTGTACACAAAAGTGGAATATTGCACAAGTTTGTTAGGCTATTGCACTGAAAGTGTTATTTGACTACCTAAGAGGAAGACACAGAATGAAAGTGAGGTTGTAGTCCTCCGATGTGTCTGATTGCCTCTTTGGAGTGCTAACTGTATTTACTGTACTTAATGTCTATGGAGGAAGTGGGGGTGCTGTATTTACTGTACTTAATGTCCATGGAGGAAGTGGGGGGTGCTGTATTTACTGTACTTAATGTTCTCAGCCATCAGTCTAACTATGTCTGGGAAAAAGCTACTGTGGAATCGTGGTTGTATCATAAGATCTTCCTCCAGAATAGGCAGAATGCTGGGTGATGTTGATCACTGAGTATGTACTGAGCTTTCCTCCAGGCAGAATGCTGGGTGAGGTTGATCACTGAGTATGCTCTGAGCTGGGTCAGGTTGATCACTGAGTATGCTCTGAGCTGGGTGATGTTGATCACTGAGTATGCCCTGAGCTGGGTGATGTTGATCAC
>JAODJX010000094.1:326413-338778 GCA_026776945.1 Isichthys henryi
GCCTCGTGCCCATTGCTTCCGGGATAGGCTCCGGACCCCCCGCGACCCAGTAGGATAAGCGGTTTGGAAAATGGATGCCATATCACGCTAGTCAGGTTCTGATGGAACATTTATAGCAAAATAAATACCACAGACTTTAAAACATCATTTAAACGTTCACTTATAAACAGCCACAGTCAGTGGCTATTCTGTTTATCCCGCTTTCTTTCCGCAATAAGTGAAATGGACATTGTACATCCAGGGGAATGTTTATTTTTGGTAGTTAACATACTTCATCAAATAGCACGGATTTCCAAAATGAGAACCTGAGGCCACTACAGAAACACCTGCTCTTTAAGTCAAAGCCATCAAACCTTGGCTCGTCTTTTTGAAATGTAACACATTTGAGGCCATGAATGATTTTGGCTGCTTTCAGCTTAACCCTTCACGGTGTTTTGGGGGGGGTAAACCTATGATCAGAAGCAGATGTCAGAATGTCTTTAGGCTGAAAAGCGTTTGACGACAGTAGCCAGAAAGTCCATTTACAGCTCACAGTACGGGTATTTTGCACAATATCTGGTGGCTCAAATATTAAACTTTACTATAAAGAAACTGTTCAGCCATAAATAAATCCTGACGATGCGCCAAAGTGAGGCACATCTAAACTAACATACACTGACACAAAACTGGCTGGATATTTTGGATACTGATCTGACTCATGAGAAAAGAAACCAATTAAACTATTTCTTTTGTGAGTCTGACCAGTTAGACCCACCCCTGAAATATTTTTCTTGTGATCTCAACATAGCCAAAGCTGTTTTCTCAATATCACGAGATGTTTTCTTTAGATGACAAAATTTCAAAAATTACCTAGGGAAAACAAAACTTGTGATGAGACACAAGCACCGTCAAACTGTGTTTATCAAGAGGGACTCCACTAAAACACCATGGGTAATGCTACTGAATCCGTGTAGTCCTTTTATTGCGTTCCCATCGAAAATCTATAATTGCCCCTATGTGCTACGCATAAGAGGGAATTCTCCCCCATTATGCTGTCCTGAATGCATGTCTTCTATGGACTCCCATAGCATTGAATCACAGGTTTCTCCTGCTACCCAAAAACTGTGCTTTCCCATGAAACCTTACATGAAGCAAACCGGCTTAAAGCAAAGAAGCAATTACCACTCATTTATATGGGACATTTTTTGAGCATGTCCAGACAGAAAAAAATCACCTACCAAATCAAACCAAATAACACATAAAACCTAAAATTACAGTAAAATATGGTAAAGGCAATGCTGATATGATAAATACACAGCCTATATAAATGTAGTTTCACTAACCAAAATTGACACAGTCATGTGTCACCTAACGACAGAGATATGTAGTGACTGATGTGTTGTTAAGCAATGGGTTGTATTAAGCTATATGCATATTATATCGTTCCCCAGGAAAATTGAAACTGAATTGAGTTCAATCGAATTTTATCACACGTACTCTTGCAAACAGGAGTGCTGCAGACTGGAGCACAAATGGAAATCCACAGGCTTAGAAGTGTTCCAGTAAGCATGGTCTGACAGTCTGCAACAATACAAACTAGCCCTTCATAGGGCACGCTCAGCCTATTATTCTAACCTTATTGATCGCAATAGAAATCACCCTCGCTACCTTTTTAAAACCATAGCTCATCTAACAGATAAGGTTGAACCTCTGCTACTGAGTAATTTCAGTAGGCAACATTTTATGAACTTCTTTAATGATAAAATTACAAACATCTACATGAGCTGAGCAATTACAGACCTATCTCTAATGGATAATTTTTGTCAAAAGTTGTGGAGAAGATAGTTGCTGCTCAATTTCATACTTTGAGAGACACAACATCCTGGATTGTTTCCAGTCAGGCTTCCACCCAGGAAGCAGCACTGAAACTGCCTTGACTAAGTCGTAAATGACATAACAATGGCAACTGATGCTGACAGCATGACTGTACTAATGCTTCTGGACCTTAGTGCTGCTTTTGACACGGTTGACCATTCTATCCTACTACAAAAACTTCAATTTCAGGTTGGGTTGTGTGCAACGGTGTTGAAGTGGTTTAAATTGTACTTGACTAATCGTTATCAGTATGTTCATGTATCGGATACTTGTACTCCATCGTCAGTGTCACCGGTCAGATATGGGGTACCGCAGGGGTCAGTGCTTGGTCCCTTATCGTTTTCCTTCTACATGCTGCCATTAGAAAACATACAGGAATGAGAAAACATATGGTTAGCTATGACTCCTGTGCCAACGACTCCCAAATACACATTTCAGTTATGCCTAATGACATCACATCTATTTTCACTTTAGTTAATTGCTTTAACAAAGTCAAGACCTGGATGGCTGAAAACTCCATTTACTAAATGCTCAGAAGACCGAGGTTTTGTAGTTTGGAGGCAGGTCTGCAGATAGGAATTTTACAATCTCCACACTCCATTCCAAAGAGCTGAACTTTTCCTTCAGTAGATCAGCCCGCAACCTAGCCCGCATCTTGGATACAAGTCTCATTCAAATCACATATAAATGCAGTATTGAAGGCGTGCTTCCTACAGCTACACTAAATCACCAAACTCTATTTAAGATAGAGAGATTAATACATGCCTTTGTATAGAGTACAGTAGGTTAGACTCCTGTAATGCTCTGTTATCTGGGAGCATGAAATGCACATTAAACACCTTGCTGCCTATTCAAAATGCAGCAGCTCAAACTGTCACCCGGAGCAAGAAGTTTTAGTTCCATGCATTGGCTCCCTGTTAGGTTTAGAGCTGACTTCAAAGTTCTCCTACTTACATATAAGGCACTTAAAGATCTAGCTCCTGCCTTCAGTAATGTTAGCATGTTAGCATGCCCATGGGGGCTGGGCAGCCAGTTGGCCTTGGACCCCCAGAGGTTTTTTTCTCCTTACTTGAGAGTTTACTTTTTGGTCCCTCCCCTCTGTTGTTACCTGACTTTCTTTATTTAATTTCTTTCCTTCCTTTTCCCCGTTCTGTATCACTCTCTCTAATGATGTTTAATGTATCACAACACATCCACGTAAAGCGCCTTGGGATGATTCTGTTGTGAAAGGCGCTATATAAAAATGAATTGAACTGAATTAAAATGGCTGCTGACTCGTTTTCATTTATGCTTACTTTGACAAGGACATCAGCTTAATACAACCCATTTGCCTGTTGTGAGAACATCATAGAGTGTACTTATACAAACCTAGATGGTATAACCTACTACATACCTAGGCGATATGATACAGCCTAAATAACAATGAACAATATAGCATATGGATAAACCAGCAACAGCCGATTATTATCATTGTCATGTATTATGCATCATACGTAATTGCATGTGCTGCACCTTTTACACGGGTACATTTACTGCAGTGCAGTAGCTTTGTTTACACCAGCACCCCCACAGGCCCGTGACTAATGTGTCGTGTGTCTCGTACAGGTGCAAATCAGCTTCCTTGCGGGTAGCAAACACAGGGACTGATTAATGAAGGTGTTTAGTGAAGGCGAAGTGGCACGGAGCGGATGTTTAAAAGCACGGGATCCCTGTATTACATTAAAAAGTAATAGCGCCAATAAAACTGTATTTCACAATATTATTTTTAAACTTTGCACTTACTCCATGGGAGGGGGATCGGTATGTGTCACGGCTGCAATCACTTACACCACTAGTTATGGGAATAGAAACTAAATTGAAAGGGAAGTAGCATTCTCGGACAAAATACCGGGAACTTCAGAAATAATAACCAAATTAACATGAAGGAACAGCATAATTCTTCGATCCGCTGGGTATACCCATAATATGTTATCTAAATGGAACTGAAGGGCTAAACAATGATCCGAAAGAGTCAGTTATGCTGGGAATATGTGTGCAGAATCGTGCCCTTACCTCTCAAAGCCCAGCTGTCGTAAGGATTTCTCCCACGCAGTACCTGCAGGCAAGGCAAGAAGACACAGACATGTTAAAAGTTCATCTCCAGACCAGTGCAAATGAAAGACAGTAACCGAAATGAAAGAAGATCTTATGCAAACAAGGTCACACCTATATCCAAATGATTACTGCACTTGATAAGTTTTCATTTAATTGTTTTAATTTATATTGCACATTAAACTACATTTCATAAAAAAGATAATTTTATTGTGCATGTACATTAGGAACACAAGTGTTCAGATATCAACTGAACTGAAGGGTTTGACCATGCCAAGGGACAAGAAAAAAAAATAAATTTTTTAAGCTGTGCCAATCACTGCATTCAAAATACCATGTCTGTGTAAGGCATCTTTAACCAGCACGCAGATCAATGCGGCAGTTAATTAGCTCAGCCATGACATGCTGCACTGTCACCCCAAGTTTCGAAAGCGATGCCATGGATACAGGCCTAACAATAAAAGCCTTAAATGTTTTCCTGTAATTTCCTGCACTGCCATTATGCTTATTTTATATTCATTTTTTGTATTTAATTGAAAGTTTGACATCACGGGATGATTTCTATAAATATTCTTTCATTTAAACATACATATAATTCTAGAGGAGGATACTTCGGCAAGCTGTCAATCTGGAGCATTTTTTCAAAATGGAATAATTAAAGTTACAAAGACCAGAAAAAAAAACTATATATATTCATACTCATAAATCATTTGGTAATGGCCAGTTAAGAGTTTCCTTACTTACGAGTCATGTTACCAGAAACGTTCTTTAAAACATCCATCAAGGGAGATCGAAGGGAGGATCTGGTAATGATTTTATGCTCAGTTGTTTATTATTAATGGAACGTCAGGCCGCAGCAATGGACACTGCGCTACGCTGTAGGTGGGCTTGAACATTCCACAACCACCTCTCACATTTTACACCGACGGTCAGATAAATGAGCTACATTAATATGGGTGCCAGTGTAACTTCGTCACCATCGCTGGCACGGTTCACCATAATATAATATACAATCAGCAAAACACAAGGACGACTGCGCCCCCTTCCAGTCACTGCATTACATGACATTCATCGTCAAGCTTCTGCCACAATATTACACAACCACTACAAGGAATGAATGACTTTACCACCTACCACTGGCATCCGATTCCAAAAGAACCAGGACAGATCAACTTGACAAGCAAGAGAGAAAGATATGGTATGTGCTTTATGCAGATTGAAATACAGAGGGAGACTGCCTAAAAATGCCCAGTACTCAGTTTATTTGCGCATATGTCCCATCTGGAAAGGGCCACAGGTCAAACAGGACCCCAGTCATTCTGGTAGATTCTACCAGCAGATGTTCCCCTCACCAGTGACATGGAATTCAGGTATCCAGGTCTCTCACTTGTTTTGTCCTCTTGTATTGCACACTGTAGACCCCAAATAGGTTCCAAGGTGCAATGTTATTTTGAAAAAGGTGCAATGTTATTTTTTCCTGTTATTTTATCCTTTGGGAATAACTTGGCATTTGACAGGAAATTCCTGCATTTGACCAGGATCCATTTACAGAAAGTACCCCAAGCTCAATAAATAAACTGCAGCTGTGCAGGTGTATGAATACAACTAACAGAAACCACAAAATGCCTTGGATTCAGTTTTTGGGACACGATACCTCTATTCTGTTACACAAAAACATTTAAACTGCCAAAAAGCCAAGCATAGAAAGCTGGAGCCTCTGCGCTAAAATACAGGCAGACCTTCTTACCGAGGATCTGATAAATCTGACCACAGGTTTTCAAATTTTTCCATTTACCAAAAACAGAACCCACAGCTCATACAGTAATGCTGGCAGGGACTGAATAAACTGTCAGTACCTGTACTCTGCTGCGGCAGTGGCTATCTCAAACAGCACTGCAAACTGTCAGTACCTGTACTCTGCTGCGGCAGTGGCTCTCTCAAACAGCACTGCAAATTGTCAGTACCTGTACTCTGCTGTGGCAGTGGCTATTTCAAACATCACTGCAAAATATGCACCTATTTTTTTCTTTGGCCAATACGGCTTTCAAGGTACATTTAAAGTTAAGTGAACATTATATCCAACCAGGCGTACACTTTCCACAATCACTTACACAATTCAGGATGATGAATGTGACCTTTTCATAGGTATATTAATTTCCAGTTCAAAAAAAGAAAAAATGAAAAAGTATGATGTAAAATGACAGCATTGCTGCCACTGTGCATGCATTAATCCCTTTCATCTGCATAAATGGCGGACATGGTTCAGCACTCACAGCGGTGGCTCAGCACTTACAGCGGTGGCTCAGCACTCACAGGGGTGAACACTTTCTGCAAACTCTGCTACAACAAAGCAAACCTTTCCTGACTCTGAAAATGTACCCGTCCTTCTGGAAGTCTGGTGACTCCCATTTACAGTCCTCCCAGTAAGCCGTCACCTCCTCTGCTCCTGCAGTGAGCCGAGTTGGCCAGCAGGTGTATATTTCTGTCCTGCTGGTTCTCAGGTTTCAGGTTTTCTAAATTCTGCCCCGTCTCTGACACGGTTTGACACCCTTTGGATGCGTCAGTGAAAATCTCAGCCCAGTCCACCTGGCAGAACCAAAGCACATCATTCAGGACAGGATGACTGCAGACTGCCACGCCCGGGAAGCTGGTGGGGGTGGGGCTTGGGGTCTTTACTGCGAATCCAGGCAGGGCTGGGGAGGGGGGGTCCATTCTCACTGTTCTTACGAGAGTGCAGGGAAGCCTAATGGCCCATTTGGCTCAGGCAAATATAGAAACGGAGGAAATGGTGTTAAATGTTGAGCCATCAGATAAAGTTCTCCGAGTGACGGAAGGTTGCTGCTCTATGTTTGGCTTCCCAAGGCAGGATGTCAGATGGAAAATGGGAGGAGACGTGAACTCAGCAGTAAAGCGCTTGCAAAAACAGCCGTGCTGTAAACACCTGACAAGCCACTGGATAAGGCCATGAAAAGCCCCTCCGTGTTACTTAGAAGTGGCAAAAAGCAATAGAAACTTAATAACAATCCATCACAGCATTCTGCACAACTAGAGTGTTTCTTTCATTGGCTTTTTAGTAATAGGGACATTTATCAAGAGCAAATGTGTATCTGGCTGCAGTTTGAGCACATCCAATACTGCTAAAGATGAATTAAAAACTTGAACAATAACTTTAATTCCAACAAAAACAGAATAAGACAAACCAGACTTGGAAAGCCTATGGCAACAAAAATATACAAAAACTATGGTAAAAAAAGGACACTTTTCGGTTATGCAAAGAATAATGCAGCACACTGTATATGCGAATGCGAGACTTTGGTGTTCTCCTCTGATGTCAGACATCCTGCTTACCTCAGACAGTGTGTCATTATGAGTTGATGATCCAGGTTCTGTTAATGGGCTGCTTCTTAGGGGCAATTTGGGAGATAAGGTATCAGCCATGGATCAAAGAGATGTGAGCTCACTGCAGCACTGCAGTTCAGCTCCTGGATCACTGGGTGCAGTAAATGAGTTTTCCCAATCCTCCTATAATGGGAAGCAGCCTCACAAAGTCAGGACTGAGAGATTTTCATGCAGCCACTGCAGCGGCTATGGCTCATGTAGAAGGACACAGACTAAGGGCGATGGCTGGAGCTCAGAGGCCGCTCGCCCTCCCAAAAGTCCCCGGTCACAGGTAATATGTTTAGCCTGAAGTCTGTGGTGTCCTGCCCCATTCGCTCATTCCAAATGCAACAACTTGCATTTAGTTGTTCAAGATACAAATTAAATTCTGAGCAGTGAATAGACAGAATCCAGTGGAAAGAGTGTATTTTAAAGGCTGTTTAATAGTCAGTGGACAGATGAGAGGACAGAAAAGCTGCTGGGGGTTTGAATCCTGCTTCCACTGTGAACCTGTTTGTGTGTGTGGGGGGTAGTGTGTAGATTAGGTTTATATTACATTGTGGGGACCAAATGTCCCCCAAAATGCAATCAAAACCTGTCATTTTTACTTTGGGGGGGACCATTTTTCACGTCCCCACAGAGATCTGCGAATTCAATCAAAAAAGTAAAAATGCCAAGTCTCATATTTCGTTTGGTTACTAAGGTTAGGGTTGGTAGGGGTTAAGGTCGTCATGTTGGGATTAGAGTTTTCCCAATAGAAATGAATGGAGAGTCCCCACAAAGATATAATTACAAACCTGTATGTGTGTGTCTGTGTGTGGTTTATCTGTTATCTAACTAGCAGACAGCTGCTTTGTGTATGGAAAAAATCTACACCCGTTTTCACAAGTGTGGACAATGTGGAGGACCCTCAACTGGAATCAGCACTACCAGTTTTTAAATTATATTTTTAAATGATGGTACTGGTGACAATGAAGCTGCATGTTGGTGTGGAAACAATACATTCATCCATCTTCCACACACCATAAATCACAAGACCGGGGACACCCTGAATGGCATACCAGTCCGTCGCAGGCAAGACAAGGCATGGATCCTGAATACTGCTATATCGGTTAAAAATAATCCTCATCTCATCAACGACTAGTGTTTTCTATCACTATTTGCAAATATCACACACCCATGCCCATGCCAACAAAATATAGGACCATCCCTTCTAATGCTGGGAACTGAATTTTGATAACACAAATATTTCAACTTATGAAGCTGAAGATGAGGCATTTGGGAGAGTTTAATTTGTTTTCAGAATGTGTTGTTCTGCCATTTGAGATGGGGTGAGGCGGTGGGTTATACAAAGAGGTGATTTTTAAACCTCCAGCTATACTCCCTACCGCCTTTCGTCTGTTTCTTCAAGGGGGCAACACACAGGTATGTAGCTTTATCTGTTCTGACACCTGCACAGTCTATTCAGCTCCACAGACATGCAGGTCACAGGCATCGCGTGTTTGACATCCCCGCCAGGGAGAGTGATTTGCAAAGCC
Organism: Isichthys henryi; assembly: GCA_026776945.1. Classification (NCBI taxonomy): domain Eukaryota; kingdom Metazoa; phylum Chordata; class Actinopteri; order Osteoglossiformes; family Mormyridae; genus Isichthys; species Isichthys henryi. Next base: position 335,275 of record JAODJX010000094.1, read on the forward strand.
TTTCTACTTCTGTGCCCACTGTAAAAATGTTGCCTTTTTTGTTATATATATATATATATTTATTTTTTTTGCTGACAACCCAACTGGCAGCTAGTACAAAATTATAAATAGGGTAATGAGCCTCTGGATTAAATGCTGTTGATTCCAGTAATTATTACCCCAATCAAAAAAAAAAAAAGTTCTTTTCTGTGGGTGTCACTTGTTAAACAGTTATACCTTTTCTGTCCTACACCAAATAATTAGAGGACTAAAACTCATTTCAAAGCTTAACATCTTCTTGTTCATGTGCTAGAGGGACGGCCGGGCGGTGCAGTGGTAGCACCTTGGGACTGGACTTTGAGTCTCCATCCCAATTCTGCGAGTGTACAGTTTGCATGTTCTCTCTGTGTTGCCATGGGGTTTCCTCCGGAGTTTTTTCCCCCCACACCCCAAAAACATGCTACAGTAAGGGTTCAATTGCCTGTAGGTAGGAATGGGGGCTTTGCACCTGTAGCTTCTGGGACAAGACCCTCATGACCCCGTGACCCTTCGATGGACCGGTGGGTATATAAAATTGATGGATGTGTGCTAGAATATAAAGTGAGGGGCTGTTCTTTCACCGACATCTTTCATGTGACAAACCGTGACACAGAATGTTTTGTACAGCCACCATTTATAGATTTTCCTCTTTGGAACACTGGTTTTTAGCAAATGCCATAAAATCAAAGTCTCGAGTGCATAACTCCAATGATTCATCTTTGTTTCTGGCAGAGATTTGTCCAGGGGAACAGAGTGTCCAAAATAAAATGTGTTCTGTGTTTTGGGGTCAATAGTGCTTGTAATATACAGCTGTATTGCTTGCTTGCCCTGGAATGGACTCCATCCCCTTCAGGTTGTCCCCTATCCTGTACTTCCTGGGACAGACTCCAAGATGACTCTGTGACCCTGTACTGGAAAGGTGCTTGTATATTTAGCCTGTATTATAGTAATTAAAAATATATTTATATTTCGGAATCAGTTAGTTCAAGTTAACACTGAAAAGACACCTTGCTAGACTTTCTATGCTTTTATTAGGGTTATACCTAACTCACAATTTTGTTAGTCGAATCAGACTTGGTTGTTCAATACAAATACTCAACTATTTGTTTTTTTTTTCCCCCCCACATTGACAATCTGGATTAGAAAATCCATTGGCATGAGTTTCGATGATATTTCTACGGCTCTTACTGCAGCTTCTGCGCTACAGCGCCTTCTGCCTTCTTGATTTGTTTACCTTATGGATTTGTCAGAATAATGAGACAGGCAGCACACGTGTATTTCTGTTTAAATAAAGCTGTTATAGCCTAATGTTTTGTTGAATCACGCACACCGCGTATTGCCACGCCAAGCGAGATTGGTCACACAATAGCACAGGGCAGCACACAAGCACCAGTTAATTACTTTGAAATTTCATTCGCTATTTTGACATGTTAAATTACTACCATTTTAGGCGTATCTCATTCTATACATACTATGTACAGCACAGTATACATATCTATAGGAGTTAAACGCATACCTTCATTTAAATAAATCTACAGTGATATCCTACTTAATTCGATGGCTGTGAATATCCTGCCAGCCTAGTGTTGAATTCACCGGGTGAATAAGAGGGAGATGAGATCTAATAAATATATTTCTGTTCACAGAGACACATTCTCTCCTGTAATTCTTGAACATTATGTCCTAAATTAAGGATTAATTCTTTTTTGTTTTTACAGGCTCGTTTCAGCACTAAGCCATTTTCAGTGTGGTAGAACAATGCCAAAAAGCATCTGTCACTCAGCAAGCTTCCAATAAATCAAAGAGACAGTATATGCTTCAGAATGCATTTTCTTTATTATTTAGGACATTATTTCCCAGCCTTTCCTATTGCACGCAATTCACAGAGCCTATAAGACAAAGCTGGCTGCATGCAACGTTGCAGAAAGTTATGCCGCATTCCTTTTGAACTCTGAAGTTGAAATCTCTCACTTCCTAGTCAGAAAATTCAACTTGAACGCCCCTGGAAGTCGGAAGTCCGACTGAGAAAGTCAGAGGAACCTCTGTACCCCTGACCTCAGAATTCAAGATGGCTGCCCGCTTTATCAACAGAGATTAATGCTATAGTTATATTATACTGTTTATTAGCACTTGCGTCTTATTTGTGGCTTATTAAATTGTCGCACACACATGACTGCCCAACCGCTATCTGTGAACATGTTGCTATGGTGCTTTTATGCACAAAATACTATGTTAGGCGTTGTTATCAACTGGTATTGCTGACAATAGCTAACAGTGAACCTGACTAGAACTGGGGCCTGCTTCTCAGAAAGCAGGATTTGTTGCTTAGTTGGATAACTTGTCAGGTTTAAAGTAGTCTCGGTTAAATGTAAGTGAACAAAGACAGAGGCCATTTAAACTGGCGTACCTTAAATCTGACAAGTTATCCTGCAAAGCAAGAAAATTAGGTGTTTGAAACAGATCCCTTATATTCCTCATGGCCTTCCAACTTGCTGTACTGGAACGGGGTTAACTCGGGTGTGACGTCATTCCCAGCTCCAGCTTCTGACCTCCGACGTAAACGTAACGTAGCATTATTTGTAACGCTGCTTTGTTACTGACCCGATCTACCCACATCTGAGATATTTTCTGGTAAGCTGACCCAAATTCACCCGAACCGTGGATCAACCTGCAGGACCCATGCATCACTACTTGCTATCCATCCATCCATCCATCCATCCATCCATCCATCCATCCATCCATTTTCCAAACCGCTTATCCTACTGGGTCGCGGGGGGTCCGGAGCCTATCCCAGAAGCAATGGGCACGAGGCAGGGAACAACCCAGGATGGGGGGGGCAGCCCATCGCAGGGCATCACTATTTGCTAGATAATTGCTAATGTGAATTTTATAATGTAGCAAACACCCCAATGCTTATTTGACATAGCTATAACGTGTTATACCTTTTTATAAATAGTAATAGCCATGTTTATAATACTTTTTAAATGCATTATTATGCATTATGAAGGTATCTATTATGCATTATGATGACTGCTATAAGTAGTATAGTATAGTGATACCAAAATATATTTAGGGTTTCCCATATTATATAATTTCTCATTGAAATGACTGACAAAAAATATATATAACGACTCACTGACTTTGAGAAACACAGTTGACTCATGAGTCTTTAATTGAATATTAGAATCATCGACTTTTGGGGGCAGCACTAGTTTTTATTATTAAGAATGTTTGCTGGTTTTATTTCTGTTTGTATGCTGTGATAGTCATTAATAATTTTCTCACCAATAGCAGTAGGTAAAGGAAAAGGAAATATATAGTTTATTTTTTCTCAGGGATCACAGCAAAGAATACATTTTAGTTATGATACAGTTATGATGTTCTGTATTACACAATATTAATAACTGCAAGGGGTGGCATGGTGGTGCAGTGGTTAGCACTGTCGCCTCACACCTCTGGGACCCGGGTTCAAATCCCCGCCTGGGT
>JAODJX010000094.1:347537-363820 GCA_026776945.1 Isichthys henryi
CATGTGACCCAGGCGGGGATTCGAACCCGGGTCCCAGAGGTGTGAGGCGACAGTGCTAATCACTGCACCACCATGCCGCCCCCAAGCAATGACTATCTCGTCCTTATTGAATTGTGTCTTTTTGATTAATATTTTTATAGTGCTTTTAAAGAAACTACTCATCCTTCCAGAAAACTGCCATAATTGCGATTTTATAGCTCTGCAGTGTTTTATTGGAGGGATCGATTGCAAAGTGTCAAATCCCTTCATTCACAGCTAGAATTACGTCAGCTATTTTAACGCAGGAATAAACCGCATTCTTTTTATCCAGGACTGAAATGTTTCTTGTTCTATGAATTTAGATGAAGCCAAATATGTGCAGTAATCCGCAGAGTTCCTAAAAATGCTTAGAATGAAAAGGCTAATAAAACAGGCTTTTGATACTGTTGATGACTTCTCTCTCAATCTGGGGCCCATTCTCTATTATACAAATCACTTCAGGGACAGATATTACAGCCCATTGTGCCATGGCAGTGAGCCTCTCCTCAGTTATTATTGGTTACTGCTGCACGGGTCTGATTCCAAGCCCAGTGCTTGCTTTTCCTTTCACCAAGGGGGACAGACACTGCTAACCCGACTGCTGCAGGATACAAACATTCCTCATTAGAACCTCTCTGATCTCTCGCCATCTTCCTTACTGGCATGTCCATCAAAGAAAAGCCATCCTTCAGTCCTGCCATTGCTGAGAAGTCCACTGACTCTCCCTGCATCATTTGATTACTCCTGTACATTAGAATCTTCATCTATCAGGACTGAGAACAAAAATCCAGGCTTTTAAAAGGCCATGAGCCATCGCACAGCCTGTCGTCTGGCAAGTGAATATAACAGGCAACCCCTTAGTGTGCGTTTATGTGCTGGAAACCCATACAGACCCTAAGCGGTGTGACACTGAAAGACCTCAGCCGCTACTGACATCAGGGCACAGCACAGCAAGGGCTTCATTTAAGCTGCCTGTTAATTATAAGAGCACGTCAGGCAACCAGTATGTGTTAATTACTACCCAGAATCCTCCACCCAAAGCAAAAAGCAGGATGTTATAGAATCTCCGTACTGTACTTTTAACTGATGGGCACAAATACATAAAAAAATATCTTGCTACAAATTACAAATACTTGCTTATCAAATGTCACAAGATAAAATACAAAATATTGCTGTGAGAAAATGTATTTAAAATACAAACAATCTGTCGAAAATACAAAAATACGTATCCTGTGCAAAATAGTAACAGTACGCGACGAATACGTGAAGTTACAGTCCTAGTAATATGTAATATTTACAAAATATACAGCTTGCCCAACTTTACAACGTTAAATAGAATAATATTTTTGTAACGTGTTATATTGTTAACTGTGAAATAAAAGATTGCTTTTGTAGCCTTAGTAACGTAATGAGAAGTCCGCGGGCTGGAGCTGGGGGTGTGGGGGGGGGGAGATACCGCGGCTCCGGGATACCGAGCCGCGATACAAACGTCCATGACCTCCTATGGAGATTTTGCTCTACGTTTCAGACCCGTTACGCCCTTAATTTATAGCCAGTGTTTCCCACAGAATCAGTCGACGGCTGACTGGGGAAGAGGGGCAGCAAGACTTTCTTAAATTCATTATCATGATGCTTTGTCTTACGTGGGGTGCCGAACATTAGCAAACACGAAGAAGAAGCTGGTTTTAAACCGTTTTTTAAGATAAATGCTCAAAAAAAAAAAACGGAATGCTGTTATGGATATAATGCTCCACGTCAAGTTCACCAGTCGCTTCTCCCTTTGATTCAGGCTTAGTGGCTATAAAAACTCCTACGTCTCTGCTGATAGAAATTAATTTTGTCCGTAGGAAGAAAAGTAGCTAGCCTGATTTATCGCTATTAAAGTCGTCTATATATGGCAAACTACAAGATGCCATTGCCTAAGCATGCCTGTAGAAATGAACCAGAATGCCACTAGCACGCCAGTAAGTAATTCACAAGTTCCTGAGCAAGGCACTGCCGTTTGCTAACTGCTCTGTTTTACTGTCCTATAATGACATTCAGTGAGCAGAATCTGATAGTGTATCTTCTTACTACACACGTTACCTCAAGACAATGTGCACTGAGCAGCAGAGCAGCTTTTCCTAGCATTTACAGTTAAGAGGAAACGAAGATTCACGACGAACAAACCCTACAGCGTGGGTCACGTGACATAGTTGCGTCTAAGACGGTGATCGGCTGTATTCAAAAGCCCGTAAGCGTGGTGATGAAGGCACTGAAAATAACAGAAAATAAACAAACTTTTTATGATTTTAAGCATCTCTTATACATAAAATACAGTCTCTCAAAGTATTTTTATAGATTACATCTGATTTTATTCCGTCCAATAAAATACAATTTATAATATACTCAAAAGTAAGTAATATCGTATTTTAAATATCTTTAATTGAAATACTGGCCATCTCTGCTTTTAACACAATCGGCTGGTAGAGATTTGTTTTTTATTGGGCACCCACAGGTATTTTGACTAATCTGTTTGTTGTCATGGAAACAGGCTGCATCCATGGCTCGTCTGTCCAGAAATATGTTCAAACTGCAATGCTTGGTGTCTACCAGGAGGTGGGGTGCCCTGGGCACAGCTTGGCCGTCGTGCTAATACTCCACTGCAGCATAATTGAGAGCTGTACTGTTACTGGTGTGGCGTTTACTGTAGAGCGGGTGTAATTTAATACAGCCACACAGATAGCAGGTCTAGGACCACTGGCCTCAGGCTACGGCACAAAGTCTTCCACTAGCAGGTTTGTTCCTGCCTTCATTAGCGTACCAATGAGCCAATGAGGCAAATATCCTGTGCTGCTGGGGGAATTAAAAACGCACAATAATGCAGATGAGCTTCCGTACTTTTAGCATAGATCCTGGGGCAGTAACACCCCCCAAGTGCAGACCCTATAAAATATGAGAACAGCTATATTCAAGGGTCAATCCCCTACACCCCACTGGATCCTGGGGTGGTTACAGCCCCAAGTGCAGACCCTATAAAATATGAGAACAGCTATATTCAAGGGTCAATCCCCTACACCCCACTGGATCCTGGGGTGGTCACAGCCCCCAAGTGCAGACCCTATAAAATATGAAAACAGCTATATTCAAGGGTCAATCACCCACACCCACTGGATCCTGGGGTGGTCACAGCCCCCAAGTGCAGACCGTATAAAATATGAGAACAGCTATATTCTAGGGTCAATCACCTACACCCCACTGGATCCTGGGGTGGTCACAGCCCCCAAGTGCAGACCGTATAAAATATGAGAACAGATATATTCAAGGGTCAATCACCCACACCCCACTGGATCCTGGGGTGGTCACAGCCCTCAAGTGCAGACCGTATAAAATATGAGAACAGCTATATTCTAGGGTCAATCACCCACACCCCACTGGATCCTGGGGTGGTCACAGCCCTCAAGTGCAGACCCTATAAAATATCTGGATGGCTATATATTATGTTTATTTACACATTACTTCATATACTGAAGAGCAGATTCAAGTGAACTATATAGAATATGAACAACAGGTCCATTCATCTGGATTCGGCCGTGACTGTAACACAGCCTCGTCTTAAACCTCCACCAGCCCGAACCCTCCCGAATCCTTTGCCATGAAGAAGGAGTAACTGTTTCTCAGCTGAATCCAACCCAGATGAGTTCACTGCTTCCTCTTGCTGTATTAGCATGTAACGTCACCATTCGCTCTTAATAAAAGTCTTCATTCTGGGGTAAACAGCCTCTGCTTTTTCACAGCATAGTTCTGAGTGGGGGAATCAAGCCTCTGGCTGCGGTCAGGTCGTGAGCCGAGTGCCTCCGTTGTGAGGATCCATTCAGCCGGCAACGTGCCACTTCACCTTTTGCACTGCAGCCTAAGTATGTACCCCCTTCACCTTCCTCTCATTCACTGCAGCACCTCACAAGGGCACATTCATGCACACTGGCTGCTGTGTCACTCAGCAGGTTTGACCCTTAACTCCAACTGCTCCAGGGACTGGCTGACCCTACTTTCCAGGCAAGGAGGTCCATCCTGCGCTCCTCATCAGCCAGGGATGCAGGGATAAGAGGTCCTTGTTATGCTCAGTCAGGGCTGCCTATTGCAGCTCATTGCATATGATAATTGGCCACACTGGTCACGGTCAGACCCACGACTCCGGTACCAATCAGGCCCTGTGGGGAGCAGCCATTTTCCTCGCAGGCTGTAGCCCACTGTGCTGCCCTTCCTCATTCCCCCACTTGAATCTACAGGACCAAGCACCTGGTCCTGGCAGATACATATTGACGCAGAGCTTATTTAAAATCAGGCACAGACAGTGCTTTTTTTTCACACTGCCACTATGCCTTCCAGGACCTGTTCACACCTTCAGGCCCTTCTGTTGAGCTCTGAAAGGAAATGGACCAAGCAGGCCAGCCGAGGACCAGAAGAGCAAAGAGGCATTCACTTTTATGAAACTCGGCCCTACTTCTTGAGGAAGCAATGCTGCCTCTAGTGGTCTCTTTGGGTTTCGTCCAATAGAGGAGTTCTATTTTAAGCAGGTTTCTGGTTTTCCCCATTCGCAAGACTGAAAAGGTTCCATGAAAGACTTTTAACCAAAGTGTCACATCCATCTGCTGTAATACTGTCTTCAATCTGTACGTTCTTTTTTAACCAGCATTTTTGTAACACTTAAAGCCCTCAGAGCACTAATGATACTATATCATTAGTATAATAACCTTATGCATTTTGCAACAGGTGTTTATGGCAGGTATTACCACTTATGCCATGTGTTATAATGTATTATGTATGCAGGATGTATTATGAATGCACTTCACTGTTTTATGAGCCATCAATGACTGACATAGAGAGTGTGTGTTATCTGGCGTTATGGCCTGTGCGTTTCAATGGAAGCTGCATGGAAAGCACAAGTAAGGTCATTTTCCCCTCCTGATCTCACAATGTGGCACCTTAGTGGTACAGTCTTCCAGTGACGAGCTCCTTGGAATCCATTACCAATTCATGAATGTTATTTGATGACTGCCTGAGTAAGCTTGGTTTATGTTGACGCTGTAAAAGGCTGAGATGGTGCGACAGCGGACAGAGTGTGACACCTTTATCTGCTCACTTGTCACCCGCCGTTTAATGTGGAGGGCCAGTTCGGGGGCCTCTTTCTGGCTACACTGATGTTGAAGAAACATGATTTGTAAAACACATAAAAATATGACTGGTATGACCTGTGTGACTTAAACTTTAGTCTAAATCCTACATTTTCCATTCAGACAGTATAGGTGCGCTGGAATGCTTTTCTTCACTGACCCAATCCTGCTCTCCATAGCTTGGGGGTCACAGCACAGGGTCAGGCAATATGTGGCACCCCTGGAGCTGGGAGGGGCGTTAAAGGCCTTCCTCAAGAGCCCAAGGACATGTGACTATTTTGGTGAGGGCAGGGTTTGAACCAGCAACCTTAGAATCACAGACACAGAGACTTAACCCACTCAGCCACTTACCACCCCCTAGTATAATAGGGTGGGGCTGTGGCCCGCGTGGGGCTGTGGTCAGCGTGGGGCTGTGGTCCGCGTGGGGCTGTGGCCCGCGTGGGGCTGTGGTCAGCGTGGGGCTGTGGCCCGCGTGGGGCTGTAGTCAGCGTGGGGCTGTGGTCTGCGTGGGGCTGTGGTCCATGTGGGGCTGTGGCCAGCGTGGGGCTGTGGCCCCCGTGGGGCTGTGGCCAGTGTGGGGCTGTGGTCAGCGTGGGGCTGTGGCCCGCGTGGGGCTGTAGTCAGCGTGGGGCTGTGGTCCGTGTGGGGCTGTGGTCCATGTGGGGCTGTGGTCAGCGTGGGGCTGTGGCCCGTGTAGGACTGTGGTCCATGTGGGGCTGTGGTCAGCGTGGGGCTGTGGTCCGTGTGGGGCTGCGGCCCATGTGGGGCTGTGGTCAGCGTGGGGCTGTGGTCCGTGTGGGGCTGTGGCCCATGTGGAGCTGTAGTCAGCGTGGGGCTGTGGCCTGTGTGGGACTGTGGCCCATGTGGAGCTGTAGTCAGCGTGGGGCTGTGGTCAGCGTGGGGCTGTGGCCTGTGTGGGACTGTGGTCCATGTGGGGCTGTGGTCAGCGTGGGGCCGTGGTCCGTGTGGGGCCGTGGCCCGCGTGGGGCCGTGGTCCGCGTGGGGCCGTGGCCCGCATGGGGCCGTGTTCTGTATGGAGCCGTGGTCTGCGTGGGGCCGTGGCCCGTGTGGGGCCGTGGCCAGTGTGGGGCCGTGGTCTGCGTGGGGCTGTGGCCCGTGTGGGGCTGTGGTCAGCTTGGGGCTGTCGTCAGCGTGGGGCTGTGATCAGCGTGGGGCTGTGGCCTGTGTGAGGACGTATCACATGGTGCTCCCTGACTGTGTGTACCTCTCTACTGAGCTTCCTGAGAGATCTTGGAATGTACAGCCTCTGTGACAGAGACAGGCTTCCTGCAGACTATAGCTCAGTAGTAAAACATTGCTTCCTCAGGCTGCTGCCCAGAGACTTCTGGACATACGACTTCCGCACTTTCAGTCCTGAGTTTCGAACATGTCTGGTGTGATGCATGCATGGCGATAATCTGAATATAGTCACTCATCTGAAAGGCTTTAAGTAACATATATGCACATCTCTTTAAGTATTGATGAGAGTGTAAGTGGTCCACTTCAAAAACTGAGTGGGGGGGCATTTTAACCTTCTTCCTGCTTCCTGTCTGTGTCCTTTTCATGGGAGATGGCAGAATGCTGCCTGCTAACCGGATACCTTTATCAGGGAAAATTAATTATTCATTAAACATATTGTTTGGCCACTTTAAAAACAGCAAAGGGCCATTTATTTGTTTGACCAGTGCTAAGTATCATTCCATGCAAACATATGTGTCCACAAACTCACCATCAGATAACGGAAAATAACTAATAAATAAATCTGAATTTAAAACAAAACAGGCATCACAGATGAACCAGCCTTCTGTGGTTTTTATGAACCATGTGTGGCCACTTCTGAGATTCTGCGTTTGCTGTCAGAAAGGTTATGGTCCATTCCAACCTTCTTAAAAGCACAGAGACACAATAACTTTCAGGTCAAACAGTTATAGGAAAACAGTTGAGGGTGGATTCTTAACAATGAGCTTTTCACAGTTTTCCTGATTTAAAAACCCAGGCCATGCTGCCTGTGGTATGTAACATGTTCTGTGGTATGTAGCATGTTCTGTGGTATGTAGCATGTTCTGTGGTATGTAACACGTTCTGTGGTATGTAACATGTTCTGTGGTATGTAGCATGTTCTGTGGTATGTAACACGTTCTGTGGTATGTAACACGTTCTGTGGTATGTAGCCTGTTCTGTGGTATGTAACACGTTCTGTGGTATGTAACATGTTCTGTGGTATGTAACACATTCTGTGGTATGTAGCATGTTCTGTGGTATGTAACATGTTCTGTGGTATGTAGCATGTTTTGGGCAGGGTAGATATGTGGTCTTATCCCTGTCAGTACAGTGTAGTGCCTTTTACAGTGCAGCTCAAACACGATGCAGCTCTCAGGAAACCCAAACATACAAGGCACAAGGCCCTTTGCTTGCCGGTGATGTAAGTGTGATGGAGCTAATATGCAGTAATGCTTAAGTTACTGTTTGCTGGGAATGTGGCTGATCAATCAGCCACTGAATGAAAGAGTCACTCAATGACGATATTTTCCAAGCAGGCTATTTCATTTTCACATTTGCATACACGCAATGGCAGCCCTAAGTGTAAGGAGCACCTGACGAATGAGCAGAGATTGAACAGTTGAATAAAACTGTAAACGACAGCACAATCAGCCTGCAGTTCTATGAAACGGACAGTAGGTGGATGCAGCAATGTGACAACATCACTGGTGATGTGTGTGTTGAAATGTGTGTGTTAAATAGTGTGTCAGGCCCCACGTCAGCATGTCAGGCCTCACGTCAGCGTGGCAGGCCTCATGTCAGAGTGTCAGGCCCCACGTCAGAGTGTCAGGCCCCGCGTCAGAGTGTCAGGCCTCACGTCAGCGTGTCAGGCCTCATGTCAGTGTGTCAGGCCCCGCGTCAGAGTGTCAGGCCTCACGTCAGCGTGGCAGGCCTCACGTCCGAGTGTCAGGTCCCACGTCAGAGTGTCAAGCCCCGCGTCAGCATAGCAGGCCCCACGTCAGTGTGTCGGCCCCGTGTCAGAGTGTCAGGCCCCGTGTCAAAGTGTCAGGCCTCACGTCAGCGTGGCAGGCCCCACGTCAGACTGTTAGGCCTCATTTTAGCATGTCAGGCCCCACGTCAGAGTGTCAGGCCCCATGTCAGCATGTCAGGCCCCACATAAGCGTATCAGGCCTCATTTTAGCATGTCAGGCCCCACGTCAGTGTGTCAAGCTCCATGTCAGCATGTCTGGTAACATGTTAACATGTTAGGACCCCCGTTAGTGTTTCAGATTCCATGTCAGCTTGCAGCAGTACCTCTGCATGCTGGAATAGTGTGTGTGTGTTAATGAGTCCACATACAGCAGTTGGAAGCCCGACCCAAGAAGAGCCAGCAGAGGCCAGGGAGGAGCTGCCTTCTTACCCTGCATCGTTGTTTTCGTCGGGTCCGCAAAAAGAGGAATCAGCAAGAGGTAGATGAGGTACACCAGGGACAGGCCATTGTACCGGAACATGCAGGCTGAAAAGAGAGACGCAGCCACTGTCATGGAGAGGAAGAAGAGGGCACTCATGTCGTCGGTGAGCAGGAACAGCGGACAGCGCAGTTCTTCGGTTTATTTGGGGGGGATAGATACACATTGACTAGATATGCACTGATTACATATGCCCTGACTAGACACACTGACTAGTGCAAGTGCTATCAGGTCTGAGTAATAACGTTACAAGTGAAGAATATTACCACCATTTTTTAATCTTTCACTCGGCAGTGAAGTTCAGCAGGAGAGCCGCCTCTCCTTCCTGCTTCTTTATGAACGTCGTTCAGCTGGACCCGAACCTCACACAGGCTCCGATCCCGTGACAAAACACAGAAGTACAGAAACAAACATCCTGCTCTCTGATAACTAAATCCAGCACCTGCTGAGATGGCGTTCAGATATGGCTGAGAGGTACTGCCTCACTGGGGCAGAATGCAGGAAGTTCATGGCAGGGTATAAACCCCAAGAAAGCGACAGAGCTGTCAGCTTTGCTTACGTTTGTCTAAGATGACACATTCGCATGATGTCCTTACCCAGAGCACAACCTATTTAGTTCATCAATTTGTCAGATTAAGATCTTACTTAGAAACAAATCCTGTCCCATGAGACCTAACAGGTGACAGTGCTGACCTGGATCACCCACTTAGGGGCTCTAACAGATGGATATTTATGCTCAGAATGATAAAGCACCACCCCCACCCCCCCAAATGGGGTGCTTTATTGGACTGGCTCGTCTCCCCCCGCCGCCCTCGAAAGCTCTACTCCGCCATCGTCCACAGAGGTACAGGTTGGACACTATTATTTTAACAGCACTGAAGGACTCTCTTGAGCTGAAAGGATGAAGCAGAATGAATGATGTACTTGAAGTGGGGCTGTAATTATGACCTGTGCACTTTAATTATGACAGTTAGTGAAATTTTTGCTGGTGTGTAAGTAGCAACTACTGGAGGTTTCTAATCATCTAACGATCAATGCTGCTCAGGGAGCGGATAGGGGTCACATTCAGAGTCCAAGGTTTCGGAGGGGAGTACAGTGGAGAAGCCCTGGGCAAACCCAGCCGTCCACTGGCCACTGACTCTCTGAGCACCGTCACTGCCACACTGCTCTTCACACTGGTTCTCTGCTCTCACTGCTGCAGTTACCCCTGAATATGAACTGCAATAAGATTCTTAGTCTGTTACATAAAAGCACCCATTACCACACAACAGGGTGCCGCTGAAAACACATGTGTAATAGAGTTCGTTAGAGTGATATGCTGAGTGTTGGCAAAGTGGCTTCCCTTTGAATGTAAGCCACAGGCAAATGTAAATCCACTGGCAAGAAGTGAAGAGAAAAGCGACAGATGATTCTTCAGGTGGATTAAGGCCATCATGGTATCTCTGCTCCAACTGGGGTCACCAAAATGACACGGTTAGAGGGACATGTGGGGTGGTGGGGCGGCTGAGCTCATTTCCCCAAAGTATTAAAAATATCCCCATAAAAGGTACCAAGTACCCCCCTTAAAATGCCCCCTGTAAAGGTACTGAGTGCAGACGCTGCCACAAGAACCATAATCCCAACATAGCTGTTAAGCCTGGGCAAGCATCTGGTGACCTCAACACAGTGACAGATGTGAGTTGGGTTCAACATTTGACTCCAACTTTCCCGGAGATCCAAATCAATGAAGCCGTTCATGAGCATCCAAGCCATCGGGACTGTCTCCCTGAGCACCTCTTCCAGACGGCTGGGAAAACTGCCGAGACACTTATAAATACATGGATGTGCTGATGCTGAAATATGGAGCTTAGGGTGCAGAAAGGAGGAAGCATCGGCCAGATAGATGGGCCATTACCTTGGGCAAACTGTGAAAGTGCCAGATTGAGCTGCTCTACCTGCGAACCAAAGTCTATATCCAAAGTGACACATGCAGAATGCTGAAGGTGCTTATTGCTGCTCGAGAGAAGAGCTGCTCTTCCAGTAGGCACGCTGTGCACAACTTCTACTCCAAAGAATCAAGGTACTTCCCTGATTTCCTTATGGAGGAAAATGGTGGCAATCATAAATAGACCTTTTTCAAATAAACATTCCACTTCCCTGCAGATAACTGAGAGCACAAGAGAGTGGCTCTGTACCATTCCCAACTGAGGATGATAATTGAAGGCTGTCTTCTGGCACGGGCTGCCGGTACATGTCAGGAATGCTTCAGCTTCAGCCGAAACATCTACAGGGATATTTTCTTAAAAACAAAAGACCTGTAAACAATCCTCTGCTGAAGGAAATCAAACACTTGAAAAGTTAAATACATCTGCAGAAAATAACAAAGACTGTAAAATATTAGCTACTGTAAATACCACAACCGGGAATCTAAGGGTGAAGCTAGTGAAATAATCTTTGTTCATATCGCTGCATATCAAGTGCAAGGTCATTGTTTATTTTTTCATTGAAAAATATTTGCAGGTCAGGAGCGGGTTTCTTCTCAAACAAAGGAAGCTAAGGGGTACTGGACTGGGCTAATGAGTCAATGACATCGCAAGAACCTCCACCACCTTTCAGGGACAGGAAGCATTTTGCGGTGAAGCCCCAGCGAAACATCTGGAAAGTGTTATGAATGGTGGCACTGTGCCCGATAAGCCCCATCTAACGTTTACCATCCAAATAACATTTTTAGCAAAATCGCATGACCATCTCATTTAGAGGAAAAAGGGCAAAATTACTGATAAACTACCAAATAAAAACAAAAAGTGTTTGGTTACTAAAAACAAAGGGGGTGAAGTGCATGACTTAACAGTTTAAGCATTTCCCATAAAAGTCACCTGAATCATAAAAACACAGAACAACAGTTATTATATGAAGCAGTTAAGGATGTCCTGGGGTGTGCGTGTTATCCCGGAATGAGGCGGCACCTGACACGGTGGAGGGCATTTCCTGCAATTACACACACACACACACACAGAGTGACAGTCCACCTCACTCACGCTTAGTTTTATAACCAGTCAGCCTATTGGCTGGTCCTCAGCACCAATACAAAGCATTTATTTGCCTGTGACATCACAATGGGTGGGATCTTATTAAATAAAAACATAACCAATACACCTAAGTATGAGGCACTGAATCTCATTGCATCTATCTACACCCATGGAGCTATCTGGGCGCGTGGCGCAACCTGGGGCATCTATCTACACCCATGGAACCATCTGAGTGTGTGGCACAGTCTGGGGCATCTACCTACACCCATGGAGCCATCTGGGCGCGTGGCACAGCCTGGGGCATCTATCTACACTCATGGAGCCATCTGGGTGCGTGGCACAGCCTGGGGCATCTACCTACACCTATGAAGCCATCTGGGCACGTGGCACATTGCGGGGCATCTATCTACACCCATGAAGTGACCTGGCCACATGGCACAGCCCGGGGTGTCTTTCTATGCCCATGCAGCGACCTGGCCGCATGGCACAGCCCGGGGCATCTTTCTGCGCCCATGTAGCGACCTGGGCGCATGGCACAGCCCGGAGCGTCTTTCTAAGCCCATGGAGCAACCTGGCTGCATGGCACTGCCCAGTGTATCTTTTTTCACCCATGCAGCGACCTGGCCGCATGGCACAGCCCGGGGCATCTTTCTACACCCATGCAGCAACCTGGCCGCATGGTACAGCCCGGGGTCTCTTTCTACATCCATGTAGCGACCTGGCCACATGGCACAGCCCAGTGTATCTTTCTTCACCCATGCAGCGACCTGGCCGCATGACACGGCACGGGGAGTCTTTCTACACCCATGCAGCGACCTGGCCACATGGCACAGCCAGGGGTCTCTTTCTACATCCATGTAGCGACCTGGCCGCATGGCACAGCCCAGTGTATCTTTCTTCACCCATGCAGCGACCTGGCCGCATGACACAGCACGGGGAGTCTTTTTACACCCATGCAGCGACCTGGCCGCATGGCACAGCCCAGTGTATCTTTCTTCACCCATGCAGCAACCTGGCCAGATGACACAGCACGGGGCGTCTTTCTACACCCATGCAGCGACCTGGCCGCATGACACAGCCCAGTGTATCTTTCTTCACCCATGAATGAAGCTTTTGTTCAGCCAGAGGAAAGCACGTTCAGCTCTGGGGCATTCAGGTCCGAGAGAGCGCCTCACAGGAAGGCCCCCCACTCACACTCACCCGGCTTCTGGAAATCAGTAAAGTGTTTGGACAAGTCAGTGTTCGATGTCTGTGTGCGGAATGACAGCCAAAAAATGCTCATAGTCAGAAATCTAAAACCATTAAAAAGCAACGCTAAAATGTAGACATACATCGGCGAGAGGTGCCTAAAGAATATGTGACAGAACATAACGGGCCAGCAGGAATCCCCAAACACACACACAAACACACAGACTCATGCACACACACAAACACACACACAGTACCAGGTCCCGACACAGGTAACCTAATCTATTATTGTTCTGTGGCCTGTTTACACAGAAACAGACCAGTTATAACTTGCTGGCAGGTCAGTCTTTAGCTACCCGGGGTATCCCCACCCCCCCTTCCTGACACAGGCCTGACCGTTAACCCTTACATGGTAAGAGATCCTGTGATCGTCTTGTACAAATTTACCAGGTTAGACAAACTAACAGATCCACAGAAGGACAAGAAATCATCAGAAAGAGTAATAATTCATTTCCAGAAGTGTGCAGACAACAGAGGTATTGGAATGTATACACTTAGGTAATAAACTAATAAGTAAAATAATCTAACAAATTTATACAAATTTTCTTCTATTTTTATCTTTTATTTTTAAAAAAGTTTTTCCTTTTTGTAATGATTAACAATTGTCTTGTTAATTGTTGCAAACTGCAAAGGCCAGTACAGGGCCATTTGAGCCGGGACAACCTGGCTCGGAGATTTTCCCACAAGCCATCACTGCACTGAACTTACTACGTCTGTTATATAACTGTCTATTGCAGAATTCCGTTTTTATGCAAACGTAATGTCCGTATATGTCTGCACTTTAGAAGTGGCCAGTGCAATTTCCTTGTACATGTAGCATGTGTGTTCCAGTATAATGACTAAAGGCTTTCTATTCTATTCTATTCTATTCTATTCTATTAAGTACTTTGAGCTACATCTAAACTAAAGGTGCTCTACAAATAAATAATAATACTGTATGAGAAGTACTCTACAAATAAAGGCTATTATTATTCATAATAATAAAACAACAATAATAATAATAATGACAATAACCAGAAGATATATTTCCAAAAACAATAAGAATTACTTAATAATGGGCACGGAAGTCCGGAAGTATCGTATGCATACTCTCAGCAACATATATGACAAACTATACACCAAATAGGCCCACAAGAAGCTATGTCCTAAAAATGTTTATTCCTTTGATTAAAACATTTTCTTCCAGTAAGGCACATTTTGGAGTTAAGTAACTATGTTTTTATCACCTTATCAATGGCTTGATATTTGTTTTCTGTAGCTAAAAATTCAGCATCATGATCAAAATCTAATTTTTATAATTAGTCTATTTCAATTTTTTTAGGCCTTGGCATTTTAATTTTAGAGGTAGCTCTAATAAGGATATTTAAAGCTCGTTACAACTTTTAAGACTTTTACTCAAGTTTTTCGAGTAACGAGCGACTACTTTTAATAGGGGCATTATTTTATGGTTACGTCTTCACATAAACTTAGGTTGGCTGTAATATTTACATACGTTCACCTCTAATTAACCACACATTTAATGTCAGCCAAACAATTCTGATACATAAGTACCGCTGATATCACATACTTAAATACTTTCACTCAAGTGATATTTTAATGGGTGACTTTTAGCCGTTTTCCTAGTAATGTATAGTAAATTCAGGTAGCTAATTACTGCGGCCTCCAGGTTATCCAGATTGGCCTCAGGAGAGCCGTGCGGCAGTCAGTACATATTTTTAGCGGGACGATTTATGATTTTAATAAAATAAAAACACAGAACATGCCGTCAAGGTTAACGATTTCAGAGAGTATAATGTTTCATTTCCTTTTAACCGTGTTCTTTTCTTTCTCCCTGTTCTCCCCAGCTAACCGCGCTCATTATCCCGACTCCGCGCGTCTGTCAGTGCCCAGCGCCGCTGTTTGCCGCCGGCGTCAGCTTGCGCCTCCGATCCGCTGTGACTGTTTAGTCTGCTTGGCGTCACCTGTTTGCTCTGTAGCAGCGGTAACTGTATTAAAAACACACAGAGAAACACAATAACTGGAGCAGTGATGAGGAAGCCGGAAAGGAGTCGTGCAAAAAAGACGCCATTGTTCCGCAGATCAACGCCGCCGCAGCTGCTGAAGGTAGCGCGGTATGTTTTAAAAGCCCACAATAAAGCGCTTGCAAGTGTTCACACAGCGCCTATTCTTTGGCATTTCAGCTCTCATAAATAACACAGGCACTGCCCAGAGCGATGGGCGCCGCAGAGCCCCATCCGCGCGAAAAGCACCGGGGAGTCCGCCGATGTGGCCGCTCTCTTAGCGCCGCTGGGGGCGCCGCGCCCCTCCTGCCAGTCAAAGAGAGGTCTGTGCTTTGCTTTAACTTGCCTTCAGCAGTCAAGCAAAATAGAGATACTTTCCCACACTTTTTAAAGCTGTTCTAACATGAAATTTTACTGCTGATAAGCGCAGAACTTGTTTAAGAGATGCAGTCGATAGTAGTTCCCAGGCTCACACTAGCTAAAATGTAGCTACCTTACATTTTAGTATTTTAATTATACACTTAATTGAACATATAATAGTCAGATTTGATTCGCTTAAATTAACTTTACTGTTGTTAAGACATAAAAGTAATACTATGCTAAAAGTGGTGAACTATTTAAGTAACACCACAACCTTTGCTGTAATAATCAGTCTCACAACTGACATTTATGATTTTAGAAAGCATATAAAACATGAAACTCCAGAGGAGGTGTGCTGCATAAACCACCCAGCACATTCACGGCTTCATGTGGAAAGACTTGGACTGGATCAAGTCCACAGAACTATTCCCAAACAAACCAGGATTGGTGATGCCATCATTGGGCTGAAGTCTAGACAGAATGAAATAGCAGGTCACACGACATTGTAAAGTAAATGGACAGACTTGGTCTTGACTCTGCATAACTGGCCAGCCCAGAAAAATCTATGAAACCTAGAAAAATGAATTATCGCACACCTAGACAATACAGCCTAATTTAATCACCACGGCAACAGGATCAGATGACAGTGGACCAAAACTTAGCACGGATAGCCCCCATGTCAGTATGAGGGAGGAGTGTAAAATGTCGCCTGCAGTTTGCATAGACAGTACCCCATATCAGCCTGAGGTAAGAGTGTGAAATGTCGCCTGCAGTTTGCACAGACAGCCCCCATGTCAGTCTGAGAGAGGAGTGTAAAATGTCGCCTGCAGTTTGCATAGACAGCCCCCATGTCAGCCTGAGGGAGGAGTGTAAAATGTCGCCTGCAGTTTGCACAGACAGCCCCCATGTCAGCCTGAGGTAAGAGTGTGAAATGTCGCCTTCAGTTTGCACAGACAGCCCCCATGTGAGCCTGAGGTAAGAGTGTGAAATGTCGCCTGCAGTTTGCACAGACAGCCCCCATGTCAGCATGAGGGAGGAGTGTGAAAT
>JAODJX010000094.1:421085-432462 GCA_026776945.1 Isichthys henryi
TATTATGAGATACTAAGTCGTAATAATGAGAAAGTTTCTCGTTATTATGAGATACTAAGTCGTAATAATGAGAAAGTATTTTTTTTCTTTTTGTGGCGGAAACGGGTTTCCATACTTAGGGGCTCTGCAGTGGTACAAACTGGACAAAAATCCATAACTAAATAGGAGGGAAGTTACAAATGTAACATCGTTCACAAATAGAGAGGTGGTGATCCACAAATGTGCAAAACATGTTCCAAAAATCGCTCTTTTTTTAGGCCCTTTCACAACAGTTTTACAAATTTACAAAAAAAAAAATGTAAATTTGTGGATAGTTAAATATTTGTGGATCTTGGTACACATTGGTAGTTTGTCTTCTGTAGGTTACAAATAAAGTACAATTAAAACTTACATACAAGTGCCACATCCCATGAGGCGTGTAACCTTGCATACTATCATCAAAATGATGAAAAAACGTTGCCGTAAATTAAGACCACAAATAAACCATAGAGAATATTAAACGACAGATTTTTATTTCATCATGCGTTACATTTTGTCATATCGCACAGCTCTTTTGATCACACCTCCATCCATGGCCATAGGCTGAGGTCCTGCTCCATACAGTCGCTCGGTGTGCCGTGCTGTTCCCAGACAGAGCCTCCACCCACATGGGTCACACCTCCATCCATGGCCATAGACCGAGACCTGGCTCCATACAGTCGCTCGGTGTGCCGTGCTGTTCCCTGACAGAGCCTCCACCCACATGGGTCACACCTCCGTCCATGGCCATAGGCCGAGACCCGGCTCCATACAGCCGCACGGCGTGCCGTGCTGTTCCCAGACAGAGCCTCCACCCACATGGGTCACACCTCCGTCTATGGCCATAGGCCAAGGCCCTGCTCCATACAGCCGCACGGCATGCCATGCTGTTCCCAGACAGAGCCTCCACCCACATGGGTCACACCTCCGTCCATGGCCATAGACCGAGACCCGGCTCCATACAGCCACTCGGAATGCCGTGCTGTTCCCAGACAGAGCCTCCACCCACATGGGCTATACCTCCGTCCATGGCAATAGGCCGAGACCCTGCTCCATACAGCCGCACGGCGTGCCGTGCTGTTCCCAGACAGAACCTCCACCCACCACATGGGTCACACCTCCCTCTATGGCCATATGCTGAGGCCCTGTTCCATACAACTGCACAGCGTGTCGTACTGTTCCCAGACAGAACCTCCATCTACCCCATATTGGATCCTGCAGTCGATCCAGTACTCGATTCGGTAGATATGAAACAAGTACTCACCTATAACGTTAGTTATTTAAAAACTCACGATTTATATTTCCTTACTCGGGATACATAAAGGAGGCCCAGCTGCTCTGTGCACGACACCCCCCCCCAACCCAGAGGCCCCGTGAATGAGTGGTAAGGTGGTGCCGGCCTGCGATAGCCTGCCCTCGTCTCACTGGCCCCAGCATGGCGCAGCAGAGTCCCACAAGAGGGATGCAGCCGCCTCCCATGTCCCCACAGAGCAATTAGCGCCGACTTCTTTAGCAAAGTGGTGTTTGCGTACCTTGGCTCTCAGGCAAACATGTCAACACCAGGTAACTAGGAGAAACAACCACAAAACGAAGGCGCTTTGGGAACTGAGAGAGTGAGAATCAGAGAGAATTACAGCACGATCATGGGGTCAGGGCCTGAAACACACAGCCATCCTCTCCAAGCACGATCATGGGGTCAGGGCCAGAAACACAGTCTTCCTCTCCAAGCACGGTCATGGGGTCAGGGCCTGAAACACAGAACCTTCCTCTCCAAGCACAATCATGGGGTCAGGGCCAGAAACACACAGCCTTCCTCTCTAAGCACGGTCATGGGGTCAGGGCCAGAAACACACAACCTTCCTCTCCAAGCACAGTCATGGGGTCAGGGCCTGAAACACACAGCCTAACTCTCTAAGCACGATCATGGGGTCAGGGTCTGAAACACACAGCCTTCCTCTCCATGCAGTCATGGGGTCAGGGCCTGAAACACACAGCCTTCCTCTTCAAGCAAGATCATGGGGTCAGGGCCTGAAACACACAGCCTTTCCCTCCAAGCACAGCCCTGTGATTGACACTGCCTACAGACTGCTTGCTGTTCATTGGTCATAAGGCTCACAGATCTACAGAAAATCTACATGACCAACATAGAGTGCACTCCCTTATCCAGACTGCACAGGGTTAAGCCTTCAGGATGGAGCACCACCCACAGCACCACTCCGCAGCTACTTGCTGCAAATCAATTACAGCAGCACCCACATTTTGACACCTAGCAAATTAGAAGAAGATAACCAATCACTGTTCTCCCCCAACTCCATCAGCAGTTCACCAAACCAACTGTATAACATTTTGACTCTGAACCTTCTGAAGTAAAAAAGAAAAGCCTAAGAAACATAAGCACTTCAGAAAACAAGACACACCCAAGCAAGCCATGCCAAACAGCAGCCAAACAGCAGCCGAACAGCTCCCAAAATGCAGCCTCAAACGAGTGAAAAGGGAGTCGTACGGAACAGCTGCCGAACAGCTCCCAAAATGCAGTCTCAAACGAGTGAAAAGGGAGTCCTACAGAACAGCAGCCGAACAGCTCCCAAAATGCAGCCTCATACGAGTGAAAAGGGAGTCATACGGAACAGCTGCCGAACAGCTCCCAAAATCAGCCTCAAACAAGTGAAAAGGGAGTCATACAGAACAGCAGCCGAACAGCTCCCAAAATGCAGCCTCAAACGAGTGAAAAGGGAGTCATAAGGCTCAAGAGAGAACAGGTAAGAAAGCAAGCAGAGACTGATCGAGAAGGGGAGGTCAGTGAGCAGGGTTGTGTGTCTATCTGTGCATCTGTGTCTCTCTCTCTCTAAGTATCTCTAGGTGTGTGTGTGTGCGCCCGTACATTAATTCACAAGCCAGTGAAACACTTGCATTCTGATCTATCTTTAGCCCCAGTGTTACATTTAGGGCTAGGCTGACTCATCACAGAAGTGAAAATAAGACTATTTTTAGCTGCAAGTTGTGTCTCACAACCAGCACAGAATCCTTCAGGGGCCTCAGACGATCAAGCAGCAGCAAAGACTCAAAAAGTTCCCTTCTGGTCTAACTGCTTGCTGAAAGTCAGGAGCACACGCACGAGTCCGCACTTTCACTGGATTGGCAGCCTACTCTGCACCTCAGTTCACCACATCATATCCATAACAAGATCAAACTACATCAAATAGTAACAAAGAAGAAAATAAATCATGAAATTAACTAATCATTTAAGTCAGCCCCCCCCCAAGCTGCAGCAGAAGTGGTTTGGTCTCCTCATGCCACTTCCTGCTCTCATGCCACCTGGTCTCAATGGTCCATCTTCTTCCTGGCTGTGACTAAGCCTGAATAAATCCAGGAACCTTCCCCTCTTCTACTCACTCAAAACTAACCCAAACCACAAATTTAAACATGTATTACTTACAGTGTAACATTATTTGATAACTGAAAACAATAAACAAAAAATAACTAAAAATGCGTATGTAAAACTTATATCTATGTGGCTGTCAAAGAAGCCATCACGAAAGTCAAAATGCACGAAAAAGGGGGAATCGAATGAAGTGGAGGGGAAGTAGCCCAGCCCACCTGGGCCAAGAACAGCGGCACGAATGCGTGTGTGACTCTTGGTTAATTATAGGCACACAGAGTTCTGAAGCAGCAACACAACACCGGTCCCAGCCGACATTCACAAGGCTAGCAGCAGCCCCCAAGCGGGACACAGTCACTACTGTGATCACGGGCCGCCATCAGCAGCCAGGCAGCACACAGGGCAGTTAGCAAAAGCCTGGCTACACCCAAGTGGCAGAAGAGCAGAGGAATTAAGCACAACCACATTAAGTCAAGAAGACCCACTGACAGCTATTTTGGACACAGGCTGCACACTGACACGCGGCTGGCTGAAGGAGGATGTCGGTGAGAGCTGCGGCCATTCTGCCCCCATCGCAGCAAGAGGGCCATGCTCGGCTAGGGGGGTGGCCTTTACAGCCATTAGGTAACGGCAGCACTCGCAGACGCCCCCCAGGCCAAATGTCCCTCTTTGTTTTCCACACAATGGCGCCTCTGTGGTGTCACTGGTCCCCGTACCGCTGGGCATCACTCTTGATGACTCATCCATAGGAGCGCAGCGTGGACCTGGAGCACGGCTCCATCTGCACCAACGGCACCCTCCACCGGCACGGCACGCACATCACCATTCAGCATCAGGGACTGGCCAGAACATCCCGCTGTGAGCCCCACCCCCCCATCCCTATCAGGCTTGACCATCTCTCAAATATCTATCAGTTGCGGCGCCACCATATTCCCCATAAACCCCAAAATCCCTATAAATTNNNAGTGCCCCTCCACACCCCCAAAATCCCCTCCCCGCCCTGGAGCTCTTTTCTAGAGAGGCTTGTGACAGCAGGTCTGAAAGAGTGCAGTATCCCATGCACTGCCCTATGGACGTACTCATGAAAGAGTGGCAGCACAGAGACTCATGAAGTCTGTGTTCCCAGCGCGCTTTGGCTACAGGTCCCTTCCGGCTCCCGGCGCGCCTTGGCTACAGGTCCCTTCCGGCTCCCGGCGCGCCTTGGCTACAGGTCCCTTCCGGCTCCCGGTGTGCCTTGGTTACAGGCCCCTTCCTACTCCTAGTGTGCTTTGGATACAGGTCCCTTCCAACTTCCGGCTACAGAATTCTTCCAGCTCCTAGTGTGCTTTGGTTACAGGTCCCTTCCAGCTCCCGGCACGCTCTGGCTACAGGCGCCTTCCAGCTCCCGGCGTGCTTTGGTTATAGGCCTCATTGAACTCCAGGCACACCCTGGCTAAAGGCACCTTCCTGCTCCTGTTGTGCTTTGGATACTGGTCCCTTCCAACTTCCGGCTAAAGACATCTTCCAGCTCCTGGTGTGCTCTGGCTACAGGCCCCTTCCAGCTCCCGGAACGCTCTGGCTACAGGCCCCATCCAGCTCCCAGCACTTTTTGATTACAGGCCCCTTCCAGCTCCTGGCGAGCTCTGGCTACAGGTAGCTTCCAGCTCCTGGTGTGCTTTGGGTACCGGCCCCTTCCAGTTCCCGGTATGCTTTGGTTACAGGTCCCTTCCAGCTCCCGGCGCGCTCTGGCTACAGGCCCCTTCCAGCTCCTGGCGTGCTTTGGGTACCGGCCCCTTCCAGCTCCCGGTATGCTTTGGTTACAGGTACCTTCCAACTCCCGGCGCGGTCTGGCTACAGGCCCCTACCAGCTCCCGGCGCGCTCTGGCTACAGGCCCCTACCAGCTCCCGGCGCGCTCTGGCTACAGGCCCCTACCAGCTCCCGGCGCGCTCTGGCTACAGGCCCCTACCAGCTCCTGGTATGCTTTGGTTACAGGCCCCTTCCATCTCCTAGCGTACTTTGGCCCGAACACCAAGGTGATAAAAGGGAAACTTCATACAGAGGTTTGCCCAGTATCAGTCCAAGCCGACGCTATCTGACTATGACCAACATCATCAAAAGGAAAGCGAAAGTATGGGATCTTAACCCTGTCAGGTAAACTCCGTGGAATTCTCACTACTGGAGTAAACGACTGAATACATAGGAAACACAAGAGGCCAGGAGCTCACTGCTTTTACTAAGTGGTGAACTGATATTTTGACTGACATCGCCATCGAATATCACTGATACTATGAACCGGCTAACCTGCGAGCCACTTACCGACTGGGGCGATGCCATTAGAGACGCTAAATCTCTTTTTTATTCAATGGAAAACAAAAGATCGATGTGTGGGCCAAATTTAATAATGAATTAAAAATAGGTTCCTCGCTATATAAAACTGGGACTTTGAGGATTGTTCTAAGTAGAGTTGCCATCCATCCCATATCTTACAGGATCTTCCCAATAGAGGACACGATTTGTCCCTCATACTTGGACTCCCCCTGGAAAACATTTTCATTGTTGGGGGTCTCTCTTATTTCTGCAGATTGAAGTGCCAATTGTACTTACCACCAGTAAAATGCCTGAACATCAACTGCAATCGTTTTCATTAATTTAGTAGTTTTAAAAAATGATAAAGTTTAAATATCAGCCAGCAATTTCATCCAAGATTGAAACACACATGCTGACACACAATGACAATGATCGTGCAACTAATGAACAGTTTAACTACATTGGCCGTTTTGATTAAATATGCTCTCTCTATTAGCACATAATAATTAACTATAACAGCCTGGACTGGAGGTTTTGATCCCTCTTCAAGCAACTCGAAGGACGGCCAAGGCACACTATCACAGCACGCCCCCAGTGGAGCCAAACGATGGGAAAAATTTGCTTGCTCAGGTCTGATCTGGCCTGGTAGCTCAGGGCAGCCTATACTGACCCAAGCCAGAGCAGGAGGCTGAATTCTCATACCCTGACCACATCACAAGTCGAGGCGGTAAGCATGTGCCCGGAGAAACACACAGGGCCTTTCCTGCACAGCTCCATTTACCTTCCAGCAGACAGCAGCCACACTGCCCTTTCACTAACAGATATTACTGTGATTTGCAGCTTATCATCGTTTGGCACTTTGGATAACTTACGGCTTCACAGTATGGCCTCATGCTCACACATTGGAGCTCTCGAACACAGTAATTGATGTCCCATCATTCATCTCATCCAATCCAGTTTGAAACTTTTCAGTGCCATTAATTGTGCATTTTTAATAATCGATCCAAAACGTAGTACACCAGATGCATACAACTGTGACTGTGTACTTACAGGGGCATCATTTAGACGGTTAGTATATTATATATAAAGGTCTTGATAGGAAATGACAAAGTAATTTGACATGCAAAGTGTACGGTACAGTACTGTTTGTTTAGAAATTGGTAAGAAGCAGACTTAAGTTACCGTTTAGGCTAGCAGACTTATGGTTTGAGGTTAGGGGGACACAAGTATTAGACCTGTCATGATTATTTGATTACTAAAAAGCATCGACTAAAATTTTCCTTCTCAATTACTTGCCAATATGGCGGAAGACAGATGCGCATAGCGTATGAGGGCCCAAATAATGTCATTTACATGACAAAATGCAGTCGT
The DNA here is from genome assembly GCA_026776945.1 of Isichthys henryi. Lineage (NCBI taxonomy): Eukaryota > Metazoa > Chordata > Actinopteri > Osteoglossiformes > Mormyridae > Isichthys > Isichthys henryi. Next base: position 428,141 of record JAODJX010000094.1, read on the forward strand.
CTGTACTTAACATATATCACCACAGAACGACTGCAATGCAAGTGTCTTAAATGAAGACACTGGGGAAAATAAATACTGACGTTCCTCTACTTACGAATGAGTTACGTTCCGAACAGCTGTTTGTAACTTGAAATGTTCGTAAGTCGTTATTCAACATCAATTTAAGGGTATACGCAAGTACACATAACTAGGATGCTGGGAGTTCACACGCTGCGCTGCTGCGCGGCAGGAGTAGCGGCCAGAAATCATACTAGGCGGAATTGGCGGGCAGAAAAAAAAAAAATTGGTGTTGCAGACAGGAAAGGCAATTTATTTTTACAAATGGTACATCATTTTGAAAAGGAACCATCATTAAAATAACTTAGTTTCGTTTCCAGTGACAGTTTAAAAAAAATAAATTTAGCACAACTTATTGAACCTTGAACCCAGCAGACTATTGCGGTCTATGAGATGTGACAGTTGCACATGCATGAAACGCCATGTCAATATTAACATCACACATCCTGCAAGGCTGTCAGGGTGGCAGAACAGCATGGTGGGTCGCGGTGTTGCCGCTCACCTCCTCTGTGTGTGTGTATGGTTTGCATGTTCACACTGCATGGTGGGTTTTCTGCAGATCCTTCAGTTCTTTCCACTGTCCAAAAACATGCACCTTAAATGAACTAGTGTGCTAAAACTGACTGCATGTATCACTGAGTGTGCGCCCTGCAGCGGCTGGTTGATTCCTGCCTTGCATTAATTATATTATATATTATATTATATTAAATCAAATACGATTACTTGAATCGTCAGATTATTTGGTAGATTACTCGATTATTGATATAATCAAGTGACAGCCATAAAACTTTACTCAAAAAGTTCACAGGGATCTGCTACCCCTAACCTTCGTGAACCAACCACATTGCAAATGCCGCTTCAACAGATTTTAAATCCATCCATTTTTTTTAAATTTCTACTTATGTCCGGCTGGTTGAACTGTGCACATTATCAGCAGCAGTCACAGTCTGACATTCTGCTTTTCGTCTGTCACACCAGCAGATAAAATGGAATGGCGATTCTCAGCTTCGGACACTATAAAGTCTGCATGGTCAATGTAAGGTAATTAGTGGATGTGAATGGGGTCCCTGAAGCACTCACACATCTGCAACTACGGCTGAATAATTTCTCGATTTCAAATCGAAATCGTGATTTCAAACAACGCGATTAGCAACCAGCGAAAGCTGCGATTTAGATTATGCTTTATACAGCATGTCTGACCCAGGGTTTAAAACTGCAGTGAGAATAGTTTTATAAATTCATGCCGTCCTCTTTGTGTGCCCTTCAAGCTCACCAATCAGAGTGGCTGAAGGTGACCGCGGGTACGCCAACAAACAGCTAATACATGAAACCCAAGGAAAACGTTACATCCGTGGTGTGGAAAGATTTTTGATTTCGCTGCTGAGCTGTAAGTGAATTGCCTATCTATTTCATGGTCAGAGATTGTTTACAGAAAGGTTCTGTTATCAACAGAAGCGCCAGAACCTCCTTTAGCCTCCAGCAGTACGTAATGCGTATCACACCTTTAGTTTTTTTGCTAATGTGCCATTGCACGGTATTGGAAATTTTTCAAATACTGCAATATGATTTTGTTATCATAAATATTGGGATATTTATGATATAAAAAGGAGTTCAGCATAAATTTCTCACAAACCTGTCTAGGAGTGATTTAAACAGCAAGGATGAGAATGCATGCAGGGCTCATGCAAAAACAGCAGAGGTAAAAACTGATTTTTAAACGTATACTAGATAATCTTGAAATGGAATCATTAAAAATCGCAAAGTAATCACTAAATTTTTTCCAGAGTGAAAATGTTTTAGCGAGATACCGTGCGCTATAATGTCCATCCAGAATAATGGTAAGAATAAGCTTAATCTAGCTGACTAAAAGCGCCCTTTAGCTGAGCGGTGAATGGGACAGCTTTACAGCGCTGTACATCTCGTACGTGCTGTATGTCCTCTGCTGGGCTCCAAGCTTCTTCTGTTACTTCTGGGTCAAAGCCCGGGGAGGGGGGCCTGGAGCACGCGCAGAGCGCCTAGGCCATATTGAGTCCAATTGAACATTTAAATCGACTCCTAATTGCATTATCTGGGTGTCTAAGTCCAAATAAGTCGAAATGTGGGCAGTGGTGGCTTAACGATTAAGGAAGCACACTTGTCATTGAAAGATTGCAAGTTCGAATTCCCAACCAACAAGGCACCACTGAGGTACCCTGAGCAAGGTACCGCCCCCAAGCACTGCTCCCTGGATTCTGCATTAGCTGCCCCCTGCTATGTCACATTGTCACATATGGATTAAATGCATAGGACACATTTTGTTGTTGTGCACTGTGTGCTGTGGTGTGTCAACAATGACAATCACTAAAAAACGAAAGCAAAAAAGCAAATAAGAGAAATTTGATTTAGTACGATTTCAGTCAGACTAATGTGTTTACATGTATGTTAAAAGTCCAGTTTTCGTCACAGTACTTCGATTTTCTTAGTGTGCATGTAAACATACAGACTGTCACCCCCCCAAAAAATCTGTAAAACCCATAATAAAGTCGTGTTTCTCATATTTTAGTACCCTACAGACTGTTTACAAAACAATAAATCTACTATACATATGCAAATACATGTGTGTGGAGACTTAAATCAAATTGAAATTCTCACTTCAGACAGCTGAACAAAGTTGGCAACCATGCATTTTATTTGAAATGAAAATAAAATACTGTTTTCGACTGAAGTGGCTTTTCATTCCGTTGCCAGTGAGTTGTTATTCCGACGAATGTAAAAGTGATCAGTTCTTTTAGTAGTTATGTTAAAACGAGGCTCTTATTTTATTACCGGTGTAAAATTAAGATTCATTTCACAAAATTAATATATCAAAACCAATACTTAAAGAACATGAAAATATATGATAAACACGATTGTATTATGGGGTTCACGTCTATTTGGGAGTGACAGCACCTCTGCTGCTGTGTGGATTACTGACTGTCCCACTGGCTGACGGGCGAGCAGTAAGCTAATATAATGGACCGTTAACGAAAACAAAAGGTGTGATACACAGAGGAACGTGCTGCTGGCGGTCGCGGCTAAACTATGAATTAAGTAGGCAATTCACTTATAGATCAGTAGCAGTATCATTTATTATTTTCCGCACTGCAAATGTAACCCCTTTCTTGGTTTCACATAATTGCTGCATTTGGGCGTATCCACAGATGCCTTGGACCACTTCTGATTGGTGAGCATAATTGGCATGTGAGGAGCACAGCACTTCTGATTGGTGAGCATAATTGGCATGTGAGGAGCACAGCACTTCTGACTGGTGAGCATTACTGTCACACAAGAACACAAGACCATGGCAAGAATTAGTAAACTATTCACACAACAGTTTTACACCTTGGGCTAGATGTGTTATGTAATGCATTTCCTAAATCACAGCCGTTGCCATTCGCTAATGACGTTGTTTCAAATGTTGTGATTCTGAAATAGATAAATCGTTCAGCCCTACATGAAAATGTACATTTTTAAATGGCTTTACCCGAGTTGATTTGAATAAAAAATAACATTACTTTATACAGTTGTTAAGAAGCGGAAACTTTGACAAACATGAAAATCACCAATACACTAATAATCTACTTAACATTTTATAAAATGCATACTGTGTTTGAAAACTTTTCAGCTGTACAATTTCAGGATCGAGCAGCTACTCTATTAGGAACTTTACGGTCTTTTGGTTGAGTGTGTTAGATTCACTGATGTTATTAACACTAATGACACATTAGTGCAAACAAGAGGGCGGCATACGCCAAAGTTGCTTATTAGAGTTTAGCTGCCAGATCGCTATTGTTTCTCTTTACACTGAAATCGTTTTTTTTTTTTATCACTATTACTTAATATAACAGTCACAGCTTTTGTGATAATTGTTTTGTGTTTGATTGTTCTCTGCTAGTTTGAAAAAGAAATAAATACATGTTGGAAGCAATTTGTATTTAATTTCTTATCCTTGCCTTAGAATACAGACCAGTTAATATTTTGATGGTATTTCATATGATAATGCGGTGCCATGTTTAAAATCTATTACATACTGAATATTAAACCGAAACTTGACATATTGTCAAGTATAAATATACACACACACACACACACACACACGTATATATATATTTTTTTTTTTAAATCGCAAATCAAATTGTAATCGCAATATATGTCAATAAAACGCCTACAATGTGATCTACTTAGATTTCCAGAAGGCCTTTGATGTTGTCCCCCACAAACGGCTCTTGCTTAAGCTCAAAGCTGCA
>JAODJX010000094.1:435356-452128 GCA_026776945.1 Isichthys henryi
CAGACAGCCACGCAATGGCCTTGCAAACGCGCCAGACAGCCACGCAATGGCCTTGCAAACGCGCCAGACAGCCACGCTATGGCCTTGCAAACGCGCCAGACAGCCACGCTATGGCCTAGCAAACGCGCCAGACAGCCACACTATGGCCTTGCAAACGCGCCAGATAGCCACGCAATGGCCTTGCAAACGCGCCAGACAGCCACGCTATGGCCTAGCTAACGCGCCAGACAGCCACGCTATGGCCTAGCTAATGCGCCAGACAGCCACGCTATGGCCTTGCTAACATGCCAGACAGCAGGGTGCTAGCATGGCTAACGCCATCGCCTGCTGGCCATGTTACCACCTGGCTAATGCCTTGCAAACAACCAACAGCCATGCTAACACCTGACGGCCATGCTAACACCTAACTAAACCACACAGTCAATGCTAGATGGCTCCTTGGCTCATTTTTGGTTCATTCATGCTAGGTGGAGTCAGGAGGAATGCCAGAGTTCCATATATGCTTATCATAAAAACCAATTTTGTTCCAATAAAAAGGAATCAGATTGAAAAATAGTAACATTAAATTACAAAAACAATTACTGTTTCACCCCCACTGCAATTTTTAATCATTTAAAAAGTTGCACATACATAAGACCTCCTCAGGCAAGTGAAACTTGCCATGTAAACAACCAGTTCCTAAATAGCACTTTACAAACATCTTCACGAAGCTCGGTTTAAAAATGTTCATCACCAAAATCTAGATAAACATTGTTTCAAAACATTACGAATATCTGGAAAATTATTTTAATTTTTTGTAACGCACCCCCATGAGACACTAGACAGACACTAAGTAACTCAGTGCTCATGAACATATTCTTGAGGAACTAGGGACACACTTCCACCAGAATAAACTGGGAATCCAACCTTAAACCCCCCCCCCCAATAAAAATAAAAAAAATAAATAAATGCACACTTGGCAGGGACTTCTTACTCAATTTCAACGACAAATTACCAGGCTGCCTGAGCCTTGGTTTCAGGTTATGCTGGTCACACAGCCACACTGTGCCACATTGGGCCACCTGAGCACCGAATTCAGGTTAGGCTGGCCACACAGCAGCACTGCACCGGGCTGCCTGAGCGCTGGTTTCAGGTTAGGCTGGCCACACAGCAGCACTGCACCGGGCCGCCTGAGCGCCGGTTTCAGGTTAGGCTGGTCACACAGCAGCACTGCACCTGGCCACCTGAGCACTGGTTTCAGGCTAGGCTGGCCACACAGCAGCATTGCATCGGGCCGCCCGAGTTTCAGTTTCAGGGTAGGTTGGTCACACAGCAGCACTGCACCTGGCCACCTGAGCACTGGATTCAGGTTAGGCTGGTCACACAGCAGCACTGCACCTGGCCACCTGAGCACTGGTTTCAGGTTAGGCTGGTCACACAGCAGCACTGTGCCACATTGGGCCACCTGAGCACCGAATTCAGGTTAGGCTGGCCACACAGCAGCACTGCACCGGGCCGCCTGAGCGCCGGTTTCAGGTTAGGCTGGTCACACAGCAGCACTGCACCTGGCCACCTGAGCACTGGTTTCAGGCTAGGCTGGCCACACAGCAGCATTGCATCGGGCCGCCCGAGTTTCAGTTTCAGGGTAGGTTGGTCACACAGCAGCACTGCACCTGGCCACCTGAGCACTGGATTCAGGTTAGGCTGGTCACACAGCAGCACTGCACCTGGCCACCTGAGCACTGGTTTCAGGTTAGGCTGGTCACACAGCAGCACTGCACCGGGCCGCCTGAACGCCGGTTTCAGGTTAGGCTGGCCACACAGCAGCACTGTACCAGGCCACCTGAGCGCCCGTTTCAGGTTAGACTGGCCACACAGCCACGCTGTGCCACATTGGGCCACTAGAGTGCCAGTTGAAGGGTAGGCTGGCCACACAGCCGCGCCAGGGCAAGCCGGGCCGGAAGTCCTGGGGTATCCCCCCCCAGGCGACACAGCTGCTGCGTCACCCCACTGCCTTCCTCACTCACACTAACCCAGATCAACATCCTGCCTGAAGCAGCCTCAGCAGAGGCTCAGGCCAGTGGGGGAGGGGGAGGGGGCAGAAAGACTGGAAATAAAGAGCCGCAGGCCCAGGGTGGGGTGAACCTGTTCCCCGTAACGAGGCTGCAACTCCAACACCCAGGGTAAAGATACACGGCTCCACAACAGACATCAACCAAAACAAAAAGAAAAGGTAAGGTAGCCCTACCGGGCACCACTGTTCTTATGACAGACGTAGAGTGGCTTAGCTCACACGGCTGTGATGTGCTGATGTGTGCACGAGTGCACAGATGGATGGATTTGACCGTTAAACTCCCCTGGAAACAAAACTGTCACTAAGGCCTGAACAGTCAGCAGCCCAACATGATCTATGCACACATGCCACAGGAAGCCACTCAGAATATGTTCAGCGACTGAGAATGTTACCTTCCTCTGCGGGTTCCTATGTAAACAGTCAAAGGCAGAAGTGATGCCCTCGCAGCCTGCTGCAGGAGGCCGACACTGACCAGGCGACTACCAAACCACCAGAGTCTGTTAATCCCTCCGCCGAAGTTAACACAGAACTAGGTGGGATGTTTCCATGTGACTGAACCTGGGATGGAGTTTTGCGGCTGACAGTATGGAGGAAAGGAGCCTCATACACAACTCAGTCCCCCTAGGTGGGTACACAGAACCGAATGCCGCCTTACTGTGCTGCAAGGTTAGCATGTATTAGTATGTGCCACTTTCAGTCTCCAATTCAGGAGACCCTGGTTTAAGTTCAGCACTCAGCAGTCGTATGAAGGCTACCTGTACAGCAGAGGTGGAAACTCAAGGCACTGACTCAACTTGGACTCAAGTCACTTGTGACTTGACTCGGCAAAACTGATGGAAAGAATTGGACTCGACAGACTTGAGGGCAGTGACTTGAGACTTGGACACGATTTGGATCCTATGACTTAAGACATGAGGTTACAGTCCCCCTTCTGGATACCATAATGTTAATTTCACAATTTCAGTGTATATGAATTCTCGGCTGTTTGCATTTTCAATTGGCTGAAAGCAAGATCTCCTGAGATCGTGATACATCTTTCCAGCAAACTATCTACATACACAGATGTAAAAACTGTGCGAAGACAACCATGAGTGGATGCAATCTCTCTGCCTAAAAAAAATTAGTTTTTGCTGCGGCAAAAGGTAAAAAAAATCACTAAAGGTAAAAAACTGACATATGTAGGGACTCAAGTTACATGACTCACAACCCAACTTGGATTTGAGTCACAAATTTGATATCGTGTATCCTGTAAAAATGATGGGAAACTTTGACTTGGACTGGAGAGAAAAGGACTTTCCTGCAGTGCCCGTCCACGCTTTGAGTAGAGCAAAGGCCCTCCATCCCGGTGGGTCACATGATGCCACCCATGGCAAAATAACCAAGCGATTTACAGGAAGCACTTCTCCTTAAGAGACTTCCAACAATGCTAGCACTTCATAAATATATATATATACATAAATAATGAAAACAGTGGACAGTCCAAGTATAAAATGACAAATCCATGCGGTACCAAAACAAGACAGACGGAAGCAGATGAGCAACACGTGCGCTTCACTGCGAGACTGGCTGTCTCATTCCGCTAATGCCAGCTCGTATTCCTTACTGACAGATCTGCAGCAAGACATCAGATTATCACCATTTAGATACAGCACAAAAAGGGAGCTGCTGGAGCTGAAAAACAAGCAGCCCTCAGTCTGAACGTACAGACAAGTGACAAAGGCAGGTCCGCACACTGGAATGTAAAGAAGCCTCGATTGGTGGAAATATTCAGAAAGAAAAATGCAAAACAAAATAGTGCATGATCACTGCAGACCATGTTCTTTTTAACCTCGTTGGTCCAGTGCATATGCATGTTGTTTCTACAAATACACTTCCTGTCAGTGCAGCTTAAATAGACCAGGAGCACACTTAAGTTAGCAAATCTTTGCATCTCGTGGATTAACACGTACAGCAAAGCTTATAAACATAGGGCTCCGAACCCCAGCCAGGACACACAACCGTGAAGTCAAATGCATTTACAGTAGTATGCCTACAGCATCTTATGGTTATAATTCCTGCCCCTCTGGTAATATCCTCAGCTACTCGGGACCCCAAGAATGGTAGCATAGCAGATTTCCCCTTAAGTGGACAGAGGGAGGACACCGCTTGGGACACATAGACCTAGACTCCTCCAGTAGTGAAGTGACAGTGTTATGAATAACACAACTGCTAAAATGAGCTTGAGAAATCAGCAGCCTGTATACTGTACTCAGTTGTATCCAGAAGATAAGAACAACAGGACTTTACTGTCTGTCAGAGCAGCTAAAGAAACTGGATGCCACAGTCGTGTGAGAGCATGTAGAGACGGGTCAGAAGGGGAAACCAGGGCAAGGAGGTTCACACAGACCTCTCTTCCGTCAGTGTGGTGCGGGTGCAGAGTCAGTGCCTAATTGGCAACTGGTTCCGTGCTTTTTCTTTACCAATCAACTGGTGCGGTACCTGGAAAAGTGGCCCCAGCACAGTACCAAGAGAACTGGCTGTCAGAAGCTGATCTCATGACGGGGGCATGTCAGGAGGGGCACAATGCGCGGAAAACCTAAGCAGAGTGTCACTCCAGGAGTGTGATTTTACGTTTGATGAAAACATAAAGAAATTAGGGCTGAAGAAATTAGAGAAGAATATACATTATTAGTAAATAACAAATTATATATATATATATATATATATATATATATATAAATAAAAAAAAAAAAGCTTCCAAAACTACAAAAACACTCAAAAGACACGAGATGGAAAATGTTTCAAAGTGCCGCACGGTTCTGTATTGTTTGGGTAGCCAGCTTCCAAAGCGCACTAGTTTCCTGATGGGGACACAATCGAAAACTCATACCAGCTCTCCCGAGTATATGGTGGAGGTGGTGACATATGTAGGCAAATGGATGAACTGCATCTGATTGAATCCAGGTACTTATGTCTCACCAATGGCCTGTTCGTGAATGTGCCCTAACAAAGGGTGATGCCCGTCTTTCTGCATAGCTGCAAAATTTACGCAGTTAAAAAAAAATTAATCTGCAAATAGTTATATTAGAAATGCTTTGTAATGTAACTAGCTATCCATCCATCCATCTTATGTTTTATAGAGAACAATGTTTCAATTAACGCTAACTTATAAATCGGCACTTAAGTTAACATCAATTCAATATATTTTTATATAGCAGCCAAAGGAACTTTATATGGGTGTATAATGACAACAGCCTACATGATGCATTAGCCTAAACATTCTCCGTCAAAGTTATTTAACGAACTTAAAATATTACATGCCCAAGGTGGTGTACATATTCGCTATCTGTTATACATGTTTCTAACCACTGGAAACGTGGGCCGGTTCTCAGGAGTGGGAACCAGCTCCCAGTCTGCACTGTCACAGTAGGTGTGGAAAAGAGGTAAAGGATTCAGCTGCGAGATCCTATCAGGGAATCACACCTCGATCTTATTATTCGGGAAGGACTGCAGAGCTGCACGTAGCCTTAATGTCACTGCCATCTCAACCACGGCATTAAAGACTGCGGAAATAGACACTAAAGCAGGCAGCAAACTTAAAGAAAAAAAAATATCTGTTCAGGAAAACATGGATCTTTCTAACCACGAATTAAAAGAAATTGGAATGATCCTTAATTTACTATTAGTATCTCAATATAATTAAAATTATAATAACCAAACCAGGAAACATGATGACAATTCATGAGACATTTAAACATTAGTAACGATAATGAATCAACTATAGATTTAATAACCCACTCCACATCTCACTATTAGTTGCAAATTAAAAAAAATAAACTTAAGGATTAAAAATTTTTAAATCAAACAGCCAAAGTAACCCGAGGTTTTACTCGCTGAAGTAACCCTCACTTAACACCAGCCTCAGTTTGCACAGCCATTAATAAACATCCTCTGCAGTCAGGATCCCGAAAAGCATTAATATCATGGTTAATATGGCCCCTCTTCGCCAACATTTCGCTCATTTTTCACAGCAAGGTGTCTCAGGACATTTTCACAAAAGCTACGGACTGCATGGAAACACTTTTGAGGACCTCAAATTGACAAACCTCGGCGCCGAGAGCCAATCGCTGAACCCCAAAACAAAGCGCATCTGCACACTCACATGACAAACACACATAAGGGCAGCCTGAGAGAAACATTCGCACGAACCTCAGAATCCCCAGCAGCCACCGCATGCAGCTATTTGCTCATTTTAGTGTGATCTTCGCTCTGAGAAATAATTTCAACTTCCTTTCATCACAAACCATTTGTTTTATACTGCCACATCATACATAATACTTCCAGAAATGCAGGGTTCAAGAAGAAATGCATAGATTAAAAACCAACCATTAAATGAAAGCTCTAAAGCAAGCGGGCCTGACAACAGCTCCGTAATGCAGAAAGCTAAGCTAAAAACACTTTGTAAATGAACTGCAGACCTTACCTGCGTATAGTCAAAGTCAGACAGGGGCGCTATGCTCTTGATGTAGTCAACTCTGAACTGGTCTTCAGGGTTAGCCAGTGGGACAGGAGGTATTAAAGTGCTCATCGCAGAAACTATCGTCTGGAAATCAAATATAAAACACTGGCATGAAGATGGAGAAACGTGACAAAGGTCATGCCATGATTATGTTACGGTCTAACAGGAGAAATGGGATATACCAGGATCAGAGCAGGTCGGTGTTTAAATACAAACAAACAAACTCACCACTATGGCATCCTTCACATTTTTTCGAATGTCCAGGATTTTTTGTTTCTTTTCTCTGCATGGAAACAGATGTACAGATGAGCTTAAGAGCAAACGGACAGAAAAAAGCAGAACCTTCACGGCTTAACAGTAATGCATATATTCCAGCAATATCAAGCTCCAATAATGATACTTGCAACCATTAGAGGGAAAGAAATACGATTTATGAGGCCCGTGTTACCAACCATCGCACGATTAAATATACATCCGCACGAACTGCTAGGTAAAACACGGAAAGCCTAGTTGCGCATTATACAAGTGAAACTTGTAAATGTCATCAGTAACAAGACACACGAGTGGGAGATGCGAATCTGTTTAAAGTGCAGGAGAAGCGGCGCGCTAGAATTCAGGGGCAGCTAGTCGCCATGCTGGTGCGCGGCTCCGGCCCTAAACTCGCGTCCGGCGGCGGCGTGCTGTGCCGCGCCGAGTCGGGGGAGAAACACACAGGCACACACAGGAAACACAGCACCGAAAACAAGCGCAAATACACCTATCGGGCCGGAGTACGCGTGCTTTTCAACGAACAGTAACACTCACTCCGCATTGAAGCCATTGACGTGCAGGATCCTCATCTGCTTGACGATCGTGCTCTTTCCGGACTCTCCAGCCCCTTGGAAATAAAGCAGAGAGATTAATAATAAGGCCGGCTGCTGTGTGGCAGAGACGTGTGCGCCCACCGTGCGATCGCGACGGACAGCACGGCCATTATCATAAGGGCAAAGCCCGGTGCGGCGACACCCGACCGGCCGGGGCTGTTAGATCCGCCCGAGGCGCGGAGCCGGAGACACCGCCGGGCCACGGAAGGCCGTCTCCGGGCTTACCCAGCAACAGCAGTCGGTGTGTGGCTTTGTACGCCTGCCTCTCCTTCTGCAGCTGTTTCTCTATCTTCTTGTTCGCCTCTCGCTGCGCCTTCTCGTCGATGCGCTGGTCTTCGGTCTTGCTGTTACCCAAACAGCCCATCTTCCGTTAGCCTCAGCGAATCGACGGTATTAAAATAAAACGGCTCAAAAATAAATAAAAAAAACCCCTTGATTTCAATTTAAAACGGGTAAAGAGAAAATATCCGTGCGAAGGGAAAAAAATGGTGCGACGTTTCCCCGCAGCTTTGAAGAAAATGATCGCTCTTAATAATCCGCCTCACCTCGGTGCCAAACGGCCCCGGATTCCAATAATCCAGATAAATATGTTTATTATAAATAAAAATAAAAGCGGCTGGCTGACAGAGAAGAGCGGAGCAGAGCTGCTCCTGGACCGCAGCCAGCTGCCGCTCTCCGCTCGCTGTGAGGCTGCCTCTCTCCCCCAGTCTCTGCGCTTCTATCTCCGTCCCTCTAACTCAGCACTGCCTCTCTCTGCAGCACCAGGAAGTACCGACCCTCAGCCGGGAGGAAAAGCCGCCGCTGTGCCGTGAAACCTGTGCCTTTTGTCAGCGCCTCGTCGGCCCCGCTACGCCTAGGAACCCGAGTAACAGCCCGCGGTCAGCATGTCAGCGGCGCCCGCCCGACTGATCCGGATCACGGCTGCCAAGACGCCGTCCGCGGGCACCGACAGCGCGTCCGTGGCAGTGATTATTATAGGGCTCGGCCGGGCTACTGCTGAGCAGATATCGATAGATCACTTCCTGGAAAGTTTACACTGACAGCTACTTAGAACGGCCGATATAGGCCTATATAAAGTAACTTTTTATGATTTCCCTCTGAGATCGGTCAGTAAGTAAGGAAAGTGAAAGGAGAGAAAGAGCGCACGACGCCGAAAGGCAGGAAAGCGAGAAGCCGTCAGACTGCTCCTGGCTGCAGAGCGAGGCGCACCGCACTGCCTGCCCTCCGCCTTCGCACGGGGACTGGCCGCGAGCCGTCACCGCCGCCGCGTCTCCATGCGCACCGGCCTCCCTCGGCCCTGCGTGCGCGTGCTCGTGGCGCGCGGCGTGTCGTGGGACGCAAGCCCCCCTCCGCTGCCGGGCCGCGCGCCTTATTACTGGCGCTAATTCCCAGTTACCGCGCTGATAAGGACGGTAACGACTTGTCATCTACTGTCGCCATCGCTGCTTTTTCTTTCATTTTGGATGTGGCTCGATGTGTCCGTACCACGCGTGTTAGCCTGTGTTACAAGACTAGGAACACCAATGTTTTAATATGAGACCAGTACAATATATGCCAATTATAAAAATATAACAAAGCCAATGCAGAAAACAAAGCTGAAATAATTTAAATGTTACTGGGCAAATTTAGCAAGACATATCATTTTGTTAAAATATTTTGCTCATATGTATAGTAGCCTAAGTGTTTAATAAAGTGTACGGTCCCAGCACGGATTTGAAGGGCACTGCAGGGCGCACAAAGAGCAGAGCAACAGGCAATAAATACGAGAGACACCAATTAAGCGAGGCTCTGTACGTGAACAATGGGAGGAAACCGAAAGGGAGAAGCTGAAGAAGGGCACGCAGCCCTGCAAAGGCAGTCCTTTGGCATGTCTACACAGTGCATACATAAAGCACTGCAGATCTCAGCTGCCCTCAGCTACAGGTTAAACCATCTGCGCTTCACAGGGAACTCCCAGCTTCTGTAAGACTGGGAAAGTGCTCACCTGCTTCATGCAAATCAGACTAAAAGACAAAGTCCCTTTGTTATACACATTCTCTGCTTAAAGAGAAATGTCATTTAATCACAAGCACTGTGTCATGGATCAAAGTGGCCGGATAAGAAGCCCCATCTTAATTTCAGATGTGCAGTTAACAACTGGAGATTATTATTCAAATTGCACTTTTAGGTTTACTTATTCAATTAATGCCAAATCTCCCACCTTAACATTTGAATATATCCCCCATAAAAGGGTACCGCACACATACACACACACAGGCCTACATGCATGTATACACACACATATATGTATATACAGTACATACACACACATGCAGGCCTACATACATGCATACACACACATATGTACACTACCGGTCAAAAGTTTTAGAACACCAATTTTTTCAGTTTTTCATTGAAATTCAAGCAGCTCATGTCCAGTGTGTAGCTTGGAAGGGTACATCAGTAAGTGGTGAACTGCTAGAGAAAAGTTAAAAAAAAGGTAAACTACGTTATTTCCCAGTTTTGGTAACATTTCAGAATTATACAAAAAAGGCCTTTTTCAGGGAACAAGAAATGGGTTAATAACCTGAAGCTGTTCTGCAGCAGTCGGGGTTTATCAAGCCTTGAAAGTTGGTACTAGCAAACCCTACAAGTGTCCCAGCTTGCCCTGATTACTTATTTTGCAGACAGAACGGGTTGTAAGTAGTGTTGGAACACACTGAACAGTATTACATGAACAGAATTGTACTGCAGAAAGTAGTGAGTCGCTATAAAAATGGCGAGAAAAAGGCAATTAACAATGGAAGAGAGGGAGACCATCATAACACTCAAAATTGTAGGCCTGTCCTACATAGAAATTACAAAGAAAGTCAAGGTGTCAGTGAGTACAATCGCCTTCACATCAAAAGACCATTAGAAAGTGGGGGGAATTCCAACAGGAAGAGGCCTGGCAGACCCAAAGCCACAACAGCATCAGAAGACAGGTTCCCGAGAGCCAACAGCTTGTGTGACAGATGGCTCACAGGACCACAGCTTAATAGTGGTCAGATAAGCAAGTCTCAGTTTCAACTGTAAAGAGAAGACTTCGAGCTGCAGGTTTGACAAGTCGAGTTGCAGCAAGAAAGCCATCGCTAAGTCATCAGAATAAGAAAGAGTGGCTTGCTGAGCCATGGAAAACCGCCAATGGACTACTGAAGACTGGAAAAAGGTGCTATGGACTGGTGAATCAAAATTTGAGATCGAGTAGGTGAAAGGATGGTTCTTCAGTGTGGGACATCTACTGTCAAACGTGGAGGAGGCAGCATGTCGGTCTGGGGCAGTTTTGCTGGATCCAGGGTAAGTGATTTGTACAGAGTGAGAGGCAACCTGAACCAAAATGGCTACCACAGCACTCTGCAGTGCCATGCAGTACCCTCTGTTAAGTGCCCAGTTGTTCAGGGGTTCATCCTACAGCAAGATAATGACCCGAAACATAAGTCCAAGCTACGCCAGAACTACCTTACGAAAAAACAAGAAGATGGTAAGCTTGAAAACATGGAGTAACCAGCACAGTCTCCAGACTTAAACCCCATCTAGCTGGTTTGGGATGAACTGGAGAGAGGAGTGAAAGCAAAGCAACCTATAAGTGCCACCCATTTATGGGAACTTCTTCAGAACTTCCTGAGGATTATTTGATTTCCATGCCACGGGTGTGTTCGGCTGTTATATCCACCAAAGGTGGCTACTTGGAGTAGTTTAGAAAAAGTTTAGAATACATTTTGGTTTATACCTGGATTCCATGATTTCTTATTTGTTCTATGCTTCCATATCATGAGACATTGAACTGCTTGAATTTCAATAAAAGAAAAATTGAACAAAATTTGGGTGTTCTAAAACTTTTGATGGGTAGTGGATATACAGTACACACACACAGGCCTACATACATGTATACACACATATGTATATGCAGGGATGGACATAACTGGTATGCAAGTACGCATTCATCTTGAAAAACGATATGTGCAACAATCAATTGTAGTAACAATGTAAATGCGTACTTTGCTCCCATAGAAACGCTACGAAACGGACCAGTCACACCTCTTGTCGTCTGTGTCACTGCGAAGTATAGATACATTTCAGGGGAGGTGCATGACAGGCTATGGCGTATTTATGGTGTCCTTTCGACGCAGTATAAGAATAAGGTTTTGCCTCCCTGTAAAGACCTTTCAAGCTGAGAACTGAGAATTAAATATGGTAAATAAATACATAAAGTGGAAACTGCTTGTAGTGGTCATGGTGATATAGTGATCAACAGCTTATATGGATCAAAAAGCTTGGGACAGAATCATCGCTATACAAATACTGTTTAAATAATTGACTTATGGTAATTAACTAGCCCGCTTACAGTGTTGGTTTTGGGACAGAGGTCCCTCCCAGCTAAATATCACTGCTAACAGGCAGGACAGATCAGGGATTCTCACTGCTGGGGAGGGCTCCCCATTCACTCCCTCATTAGCGGTGGGGGGCGTCACTCATCAGAATGTCCCATTCACTCACGAGACTCACATTAGCAGATATTTTACTCTAACCCTACATATGGCCCTTGTGAAGATTCAGTTTCATGTGAATCCTTTAATCCCTTAGCTTCTCTCTGCTACCTCACATGGCTGAGTTTACTTCACATTCAGTGTCTCCTATAGTTTAATTCCATGCCTGGCTACAGATTCTGCTACAGGCACACTCACATTTTCACTGCTTTTTATACAGAATAAAAAGAAGGCACTATCATACTCTTCAGCTCTGTTGTCTGGGTATAACTAGGAATGCTGCAAAATTTGCAGAAAGTTGTTAGTCAGTTTAAAAACAGTCTCCGAGACGATCATAGTCATTTTTGTCGCTGCTGTTAGACTCAGTCATAGACTGAGAAAATTAAACAATACAGAGGGAAATTAAACAAAAAAAATGAGTGAAGAGAGACGTAAACAAGAACTGGTCATGAAAAGACATTCGTCTTTAGTTGTATGGAAATATTGTTTATTCCAGAGAGACAATATTGTGCAAAAGCAGGCAACACCAGCAGCTGCTCGACAGACTCTGCTGATAGACCTTCTGTATTTGGCTAAATAGTTCATTTTCAACTCCTAAATATCGCAATGTAAACTTTAATACTGTTCAGCTGTAACACATCCACAAAAAAAACAAAAAAACCTTAAATGGTTATTATGTTCTGTATGTTAGATGATGTGGCTTAAGCGGCGACATACAGGAATCATAGAAAGCAAATTAAGCAAAATAATTTAAGTGAAAACGATGCCAGAGAGGCTAGGCTACTCCGTGACGCTAAATGGCAGGTATCTACGCCTGACCTCGCATTACTGCACGAGTCCGTCAAACCCGAATGTCTTCTTTTAACAAGTATCTGCGTTACAGTCGTGCTGCGGTGATATTTAAGTTCTACTTTGCAATCCTGACAGATGACTGCATTTCCATCCACTTTTAATGCGAAGTGCCTTCACACACGATGCGTTTGCTCTGGACCCTCATCCTCTCTATTGCAGAGTCTTCGAGAAGGAATATATTAATCGGTTTTTAATAATCGAGTTTAATCGAGTAATCGTGACAGCTCTATATACAAATTTATTTTATTGCATAATGTATGGGTTAACATACCTGTATCAGCCGGTATTATTAAAAAAATCTAGATATCAGATCAGTTTAATCTGTACATCTTGTCCAACATTTCAACTTTATCAATATTCAAAGTCATCAGCACCAAAGCTAAAGACACAGCTACTTAAGTAACGCAGACAACAGCACAGGGCGATGGGCCATTATTCTCAGGGGAGGATGAGGGATTTCGTCTGGTCATTCAGCACTAAGGGGTCTCAAAGTCGCGGCCCATGACATGTTTATAATTCATAAGCCACAGATCAATACCCCAGCTTCCGCAGAATTAAAAAAAAACAAACAAAAAAGATGTAGCATCTTTAAGCAAAGTTTCACCTCCAACATCTCCACAGTCAAGTGGCACAAAGGATAACAGGTTTAAGTGACATTAAAGGAAATATCCCACATCAATGCACCCCTAGTAATATGATGCTTACTGGAATTGGACTGTCGCGTCAACTTTGAGGAATAAATATGACATACTCCTGGTTAACAAATAACATTTCCAAATTCAAGAAATGCTAAACATTTAAGATGTGCAGAGCAATACGGAAATGTTGTTTTGATCTGAATGTTTCATTTTGAGAATCAACCCTAATGCTAAAATACTGATTTTTCTTTTCCTCTTAGTTTAAATGTTTATTATTGGGAGCAGAATATTAGCAGCAGCCCAGGCTGCCCACAAGGGGAGCATAAAGGAGCTGTTCATACCCAATTAAAGTGGGCAAATTCCTTTAACATTGTCAGTTACCTTAGCATGCTGGGAGTAGAAGCCAAATAGAACTGTCCCATCTGGCTGGTGGCTATATCTTTAACCTGCTCTAAAATTGTCAGCACAATTAGCCATTTTGTGGCTGTCTCTCATGCTGCTTTGATACATACTAACAAACTCAAATACTGTCCTATACCTAAAGTTTCCATTAGCAATACTGTGCTCTTTCTTTATTTGACTGAATGCAGTAACTCACCCATAGCACATTCATGAGTGTATGAATCTTAAATTTATGCCAGTGTTGACCACCAGAAAAAATAAATCAATCATTTTGGAGATCCAGTGACAAGGTCATGAGCTCAACACTGTATGTGAAAACGTCCTTCAGTCTGCATGCTGCTCATCACAAACCGCTCCACAGTAAAATGATGGTTAGGTTCATCGTGCAGGCAGGGTCAGCGGGGCTCAGTAGGCCCTGCATATCCCAGAAACATCAGCTGGATACTAACCAACTCGGCTGTACACCACTCTCTTGCTGCACTTTACTGCAACACAGCTGCACGTCTTGGACGGAGCCCCTGCATTCAGCAGCAACGAAAGGATTCCCACGCATTTACACACAGCGGCGAAACAAGCAGCACTGGTAGTCCCTCTGCGGCAAGGGTCTTCCCCACGCCGCTGTCTGGCACCGCAAGACCCACGAGGACCCAGCCCTGCAGCGGCCAGAAATCATCAATATGACCTCTTTAAAGGAATCGCTGCACAGCACATCCTTCTGAAAAGGCAAATATCAGGCCTGCCAACCCCTGGGCATCTCTGATATCCACACTATTAAAGCTGTGATCAAATGTATTGAGAATGACACAAATATAAATTGCAATTAATTGCAAAGTCCCTTTTTGCCATGAAAATGAACTTAATCCCAAAAATCCCATTTCTACTGCATTTCAGCCCTGCCACAAAGACCTGCTGACATCATGTCAGTGATTCTCTTGTTAACAGGTGAGAGTGTTGATGAGGACAAGGCTGGAGATCCCTGTCATGTTGACAGAGTTAGAATAGCAGACTGGATGCTTTAAAAGGAGGCTGGTGCTTGAAGTCATTGTTCTTCGTCTGTTAACCATGGTTACCTGCAAGGAAACATGTGCAATCATCTGTGCTTTGCGCAAAAAGGGCTTCACAGGCAAGGATATTGCTGCTAGTACGATTGCACCTAAATCAACCATTTATCAGATCATCAAGATCTTCAAGGAGAGAGGATCGATTGTTGTGAAGAAGGCTTCAGGGCGCCCAAGAAAGTCCAGTAAGCGCCAGGACGTCTCCTAAAGTTGATTCAGCTGCGGGATCGGGGCACCACCAGTGCAGAGCTTGCACAGGAATGGCAGCAGGCAGGTGTGAGTGTATTTACACGGACAGTGAGGCAAAAACTTTTGGAGGATGGCCTGGTTTCAAGAAGGGCACCAAAGAAGCCACTTCTCTCTAAGAAAAACATCAGAGACAGGCTGATATTCTGTAAAAGCTGCTGAGGACTGGGGTAAAGTCATTTTCACTAACCTTTCTGATTGTTTGGGACATCCGGAAAAAAGGTTGTCCGAGAAGAAAAGGTGACGCTACCATCAGTCCTGTGTCATGCCAACAGTGAAGCATCCTGAGACCATTCATGTGTGGGTTTGCTTCTCAGCCAAGGAAGTGTCTCACTCACAATTTTGCCTAAGAACACAGACATTAATAAAGAACGGTACCAAAACGTCCCCTGAGAGCAACTTCTCCCAGTTATCCAATGAACATGCCTTTTCCAGCAGGATGGAGCTCCATGCCACAAAGCAAAAGTGATACCCATGTGGCTCGGGGAACAAAACTCCCCAAACCTTAATCCCAGGAATTGTGGTCGATCCTCAGGAGGTGGGTGGACAAACAAAAACCCACAAATTCTGACAAACTCCAAGCATTGATTATGTAAGACTGGGCTGCCATCACTCAGCATTTGGCCCAGAAATTGACTGACAGCAGCCAGGGCAAATTGCAGAGGCCTTGAAAATGAAGGACCAACACTGCAAATATTGACTCTTCGCATAAAGTTAATGTAATTATCAATAATAGCGTTTGACACTTATGAAATGCTTGTAATTATACTTCAATATACCATAGAAACTTCTGACAAAAAGATCTACAAACACTGAAGCAGCAAACTTTGTGAAAAATTAATATGTGTCATCCTTAAAACTTTTGGCCACAACTATCTTCCTCCTCTCACAAATTCAATAAAACAACACCATAAACCTTTTCAAAGACTATATACAATCCTTTGTTTCTTATTCAAAGTCTCTGTAAAATTCTTATTTATGGAACAGTTTGGAAAGATAAAAATAGCCCTACATTACTGCCAGAAGTATTTAGATGGGACGGACATAAAGAGCAAAACTGAAAAAGAGGCAGAACCGGCTCACGGCAGAAAGGGCACTCTATAGCCGCAGAGTTATAAAAAGAGCATGCAAACAGGCCAAATGGAAATCATGAGGTCATTTTGCATATCACTGCGAGTAAGGATGACGACAGGGAGGCCTCGCCTGAAACGGTTTCATCTCCACACTTCTGGACACAAGTTGTTCAGCAACAGGACATAAAGTGTCATTAACAAAAGGTTGGTATTAATGATATGCTCCAAACTGTTAAGTAATACTGACAGCCGTGTGTCTGAAATGCCAACATAGTAAATGATTGGTAATGCAGTGCAATCCCATGCATCGTGTGCACTGGCAGCACCTGAAATGGTAATGTAGTGTGTATGCGGGTAGCGCCTGAAACGGTAACGCTATGTGTGCATGGGCAGCGCCAGAAACGGTAACGTGGTGTATGCATGGGCAGCGCCAGAAACGGTAACGTGGTGTATGCATGGGCAGCGCCTGAAACGGTAACGCTATGTGTGCATGGGCAGCGCCAGAATCGGTAACGTGGTGTATGCATGGGCAGCGCCAGAAACGGTAACGTGGTGTATGCATGGGCAGCGCCAGAAACGGTAAC